>ML794912.1:370796-382229 GCA_009831015.1 Picea engelmannii | reverse complement strand
GCTCGTGTTTCGGCATATGCATCCTCGGACTGTGTAGCAGCTTCCGTGTTTCAGCATCAACTGGACAGTTCTGTGTTTCAGCATCGGTCTTGAATACTGTTCTGCAGATATAGACACTTATGTACTTCTAATCAATGGTTAAGGCCAAAAGTAATGTAAAATATCATGCAAAACAAATTAAGCATATAATCATGAGAAAGGACGTTGTATACCTTGGAATGATCAGGTGAGGTGATAATGTGAGTCTAAATACTAGTAATGAAAGGTATAATAATGTCAAAAGGTATAGGCAAAAAGGTGCATAGCGTGGTCCTAACAACCCTTAGGAGCGTTGGCGCTCCCCTATAAGGTTCTAGGGAGCGTTATAACACCAAACTGCCCTTCTGAGGGAGCGCTATGGACTTTTAGAGTGTTGGCGCCCCCCTTGAGCCTACTAGGGAGCGCTATAGCGCCCTAATGCCCCTTTTGAGGGAGCGTTGTCTAATCTGGGTAGTAGTTGATGTGTTGAGGAGAATAAGGGGATGATCTTTCAAGTTTGGAAGGTAGTTGCATTCGAATTCCTAGTTGAACCATGATCTTAGGAGAAGGTCCCTAATCTAAGGAGGGAATTCCTCAACTTACCCTAAAGATACCTCAAGAGGTTAGGCCTCTCTGAACCTATATAAGAAGGCTCTATGATGGTGAGAGGGAGGAAGAATTGGAAGCATGAAACCTATGATCTCATAGGAAACATACAGTGAATTGGAAGAAAGTGATCAGTAAAGTTGTTGTCGTCCGGATCGTGGATCTTTTGAGAAAGGTTTAGACAAAGGGGACTTGACGAAGTTGTCGCATTCGCATCTACATTTGTAAGATACTTCTGTCATTGTTCTCATTAATATGACATGCTTGGCCTGTTTCTTTCTAGTTTATGTTTAATATCACATGAACTTGTCTATGATAGATAGATCTATTTCAAGCTAACATCAAGAGAGTAGGAAGTGGTTGTACTATTGTTTTTCTACAGGGCTCATCGAGGAGCGAAAGATTGGAGCTCAACTCGGAGTGTGCAGGGACAAACGTCGATAAAAGGTACCTCTTTTATTCTTCCCCCTCATGCATTAGTTTGTATAGATCTGAAAGGAAGTCATTGTCCATGTTAAGCATCTTCTGTCTTAAGAGTTAAGAGTCTAGCTCTCAAGAGGAGATCTACTTGTCCGTAGGGAGATTTTCCTTCAACAGAAACAAAGTCATCACATGGTTTTTTGGGTCTTCTCCAGACTTGCCATCGAATTTTGGAATATGAGAAGGAAGTTTAGCTGGAATAGCTGGCTAAACCAGAGAATGAAAAATAGGATCATTCGTTAACCGAGACAAGTCTGGAAGGTCCAGAGTCGCTAGGAAAGGTAGTTGTCGGTTAACCTGCGGGTAATACTGGTGTGGCATAGGAACACCAGTAGGACCATACACTGGGTTAGATGGATAATTGTAACCAGTGGGCCCTCTTGTATAAGGTTGGTGTTGACCAGGGTACACAGGATTTGAGGTGTTTTGGGAAACATGTGCGAGCGGAGGATAACTGGATGGGTTTTGAGGATTATAAGCCGGATTTGGCATTTTTCCGTAAGGAGGATATAGATGGGTCCCTTGAGGGGGAAGAGATTGTTGTGGAGCTTGAGAATTGTGTCCCCCTGAGAACTGTGGGTTTCCTGGAAAAGGGATGTTCCACGGATTGGGTGTGGTAGACACATTTTGTCCATACGGTTCATGGTAGGCTCCGGATTGAGGTTGCCCCCTAGCATGAGGGTGCCCTCCAAATGGAAGTTGTCCTCCGGTGGGAGGATTCCCCCTAGCTTGAGGTAGAGTTCCTGGAATTTGGGAACCAGACGTAGATGACTGACCGGTGCTGCTTAATGGATTAAAGCTACCAAGACCAGTTCCTTCGGGTTGTTGTATAGGTATAGAACTTCCAGGCATAACTTGTGTAGTAGTGACAGTGGAAGAATTCAGTGCTCTATACCCAAAAGGGAGTGATGATGAAGGTCTAGGTGTTATTGGTGTGCCAATTGTAGCTTGGCTAACCACCGCATTACTGGTGGGAATAGTCGGCACGTGAGGGACCATTGTAGAGTGAGCCGTCTGGAGAGAAAAAGTGGACCTTGGGCCAACAGATGATGTGTTCAAACCAATGGATGGTGTGGCTAAAAAAATGGTAGTACCAGTAAAATGGTTTAAGGGTACAGTGTAGGTGATAGGTGCATTGGCACCTATCCCTGTTCCATAAAGATCCCGCACCATGCATGGTGGACTTCGAACAATGTCTGCGGTCCAAAAGGGGTCATCGACTAAAGGGTTTGAATGAGGCCCAGTCGGAATGTCAGAAGGATTGACGATGACAATTTCACCGGATGAATTTAGTTGGAGAACACGTCTCTCATATCCCTGCGGAATGCGGAAAGCCTCCGGAGACTCTGAAACAATCCGAAAATTCTCTAAAGAGGTGGGAACTTCTTCTTGGGAGGTTATAGTGTCGTGAACCTTGCTCTGTTGAGGAGATTCCTCCATAGAATGAGGGGGTAAAGGGGTATTCTCTTCCATATTTTCTAGAGGAAGTCCCTGTAACCTCCGCGAACGGTGTGGAGGGTCGATGTTGGTGAAAAAGAGTCGACGAAAAAAATCTATGGCCAACTAGAGAAAAGAAACAACATGTGCTAATAAAATCTAGGAATCACAACCAAGCAAATAGGACCTTCTCTCGATGACCGTACTAGTTGGTGACGAAATCCAACGTCGCGTGATCAAGTCAAGAAGGGGCGGGGATATGGTGGAATAGTTACAATGGCGACCTGCTTAACAGACTTACGCCTTGGTGCAAGCTTCGATGCAGTAATTGTGGATTTACCCTCCAAGGAGCCCGAGTGAGTTTGACCAATGTCTGCTCTAGGTACAGTGAGACTTCCCTTCAATGTCACCTTGTGTAAGACCCTAAAGATTATGGCCACTGAGGTTACCAATTCGCAGTCATTCCTTGGGCGGGAACAGTCGACAGTCCAGTCCGAACATACGGGCAGGGTATCTAGCCTGAAATCAACTTGAAAGGATTCCACTCAACATTGTGGGTATACCTTTAAGCGATCCCCATAATACGATCTAACTACTACAATCAGTCAAACCACGGAGGGATAATCTATGTATCTTTCCGGAATGCAACCTCGTGCGTAACCCCTGTGTGAGAGGGGGATCCTAGGCAGACTTATACGACAATTGGATTTGACTCTCCCTAGCTCAGGATGATAATGTTTGTTTTGGAAACTTTGGAGAGTTATGCTCACAGCCTAATCCAAAGTACTAATTCTAGTCTATTGTTGGTGGAGGATCCTAGAAAAGAAAATGTTCTAGATAGCTTTTACTTAGCGTTCATTTTATAGCTGTTCTTTACTCGAAAAGGGTGCATGGAAGTGAAATGGATGGAATGATGACTCAATCCCAAAAAATGCATCAAAGATGATAATCAGTCATTTCTCTTCGATGAATATCTATTTAAGGGAGAGAGACAGAGTTCTTTTCACTAACAAGCACTAATAAGGAATGTCCTCAAACAAAAAAATTTCAATCAAATCCAATGTGGTGCTAAAACTTTTTTAAACGTCTTCTAATATGCAAATCAATCATGAAGATGTCTCTTTATTGTTTGTGTGTGAATAATGATTAATTCAAAACAACACTTCTCCTGCTAATTAACCTTTTGGATCAAGGAAACTTAGACAAGTATAAGCAGGTTGTGTACAAACAATACACCCTCTCGTTGTGATAAAAAACAAGAAGCAAAAGAAAAGAAAACAAAGAAAACTAAGAATTTCACACAAAAAGAGATGTTGAAGAACAATGACCTCAACAAAAACCAAATGAAGAGATTCATGGACTTCTGATGTCCTTCACCAGAGTTTCTCGCTCAGTAGAAAAGGAGAGAAAAAGTACATTGGTTTCAAAAACCCAACAGCAGAAAAACTCAAAATAATGAAGAAGACTACAAAATCTAAACAACAAGGTATTTGTTCCTCAGAAAGAAGGATGTCAAAGTTGAATGGGAAGAAGCATTGACTCACAGAGAGGCTCAGCAAGTGAAACACAGAGACTAGACCCTGAAAAAAGTAGTTCTGGAAAGGTTTTTTGCCAAAAGAGGGTTGGCGCTCTGTTGTAAGGGGCAATAAGAATTATAGCACTCTATCTAACATACCCAAGGAGCGTTGGTGCTCTGTTAACACAGGCACAGGGGCGCCAGGCTTGAAAAGTTCAAGAAAATGTCAAAAAAATCCAAAATTTCAATCAGATTTTCGCAATCAACTTGAGTGTGATAGGGTAAGGAGTCAATCAGCTCATGAAATCAATCAAAAGGGGGTGAACCAGCTATGAAAACAATCAGAGGGTAAGACAGGGTCTATGAGGAGAAATCAAAACCAAAAAGTTTTGATTCAAGACTCCCCAGTGGAGTCGCCAGTTTCTGGAGTCGCCAGTTTCTGTTGAAGGAAAATCTCCCTGCGGATAGGTAGATCTCCTCTTGAGAGCTAGACTCTCAACTCTTAAGACATAAGACACTTAACATGGACACTGACTTCCTTTCAGATCTATACAAACTAATGCATGAGGAGGAAGGAGAAAAGAAGTACCTTTTATCGACGTTTGTCCCTGCACGCTCCGAGTTGAGCTCCAATCTTTCGCTCCTCGATGAACCCTGTAGACAAACAGTAGTACAACCACTTCCTACTCTATTGATATTAGCTCGAAATAGATCTATCTATCATAGAAAAGTTTATGTGAAATTAAACACAAACTAGAAAGAGATAGGCCAAGCATGTCATATTAATGAGAACAATGACAGAAGTAGCTTACAACCGTAGATGTGAATGCGACAGCTTCGTCAAGTCCCCTTTGTCTAATCCTTGCTCAAAAGATCCACGAACTGGATGACAACAACTTTACTGATTACTTTCCTCCAGTTCATTGTATGTTTCCTATGAGATCATAGGTTTCATGCTTCCAATTCTTCCCCCTTCTCACCATCATAGAGCCTGCTTATATAGGTTCAGAGAAGTCTAACCTCTTGAGGTATCTTTAGGGAAAGTTGAGGAATTCCCTCCTTAGATCAGGGATCTTCTCCTAAGGTCATGGTTGTACTAGGAATTCGAATGCAACTACCTTCCAAACTCATAAGATCTTCCCCTTATTCTCCTCAACAGATCAACTGCTGCCCAGATTAGACAACGCTCCTTCAAAAGGGGCATCAGAGCGCTATAGCGCTCCCTAATAGGCTCAAGGGGGGCACCAACGCTCTAAAAGTCTATAGCGCTCCCTCAGAAGGGTAGTTTGGTGCTATAACGCTCCCTAGCACCTTATAGGGGAGTGCCAGCGCTCCTAAGGGTGATGTAGGGGAGCGCTCTCTCCCAAAACCTTAAATTAAGTGCTCCTTTCAGGTGGCAAGAGGTTCTTATCTCCAGTTATCCATTTCCCTTTCTTCAAATCAAGTGTTTGAGGCATTTTAAGTGTCTCCTTAGTGTCGTTATCATGGCAGTATGCTTTGCTTGATACTTGCGACACTTATGAGAAACATGCGACACTTGTGAGCAACATGCGACACTTGCGACACTTATCAAAGCGAGTAATGTTGATGTGTAACAGGGGGTTTCACTTCGACATCTGTTGAATGGAATCTCTTTAATGTCTCATTAATAGACTCTAAAGCGCACAAAATGAGTGCTAATTCAGGTGATGGTGGTGGTAGCACCAATGCTGGAGGTCCTTGTGACGATGCTCCTCAGCCTTGATTTCCCCGAGTCCTAACAATATTGAATAACTGAATATGCATCAAACCAAATGCTTATCAAGTAAGAGTTTAATGCATTCCACATTTTCTGAAACTTATGCTTTCAAACATAGGGTTAGGCGTAAGTTTTTGTTTTTTTACTTGTCTATAAATAGACATTATTCTCTTTAGGATAAGTGGCTAAAGGCCGGGGTCGAAAGCCTCTAAGATTGGTAACGTTTTTGGGTAAGTTTCTAACTCCATTTCCTTTCCATATATGCTAGCATTGTGAGGTACCCTCCAATTACTATTACTTGCCTCCTTAAGTCCTTAGAAACTTGAAAACTAAATACAATGTTTTAAACACAATGTAAATTAATTATTCAAACGACATCACCTTGATTAATATGTTAACCTAAGTTCCACTTTAATCCCCTTAATACTATACTAATGTTGATAAACATATTTTTATTAACCGTTAATATTAATCCTAGCAACAGTTTATAATGCATACACTACTAGCATAAGGTAATTTTTAAACTATTATTACCTCATTTCACAGTACATTACATGTAATGTCCCAAAGAATAAATTTGCAATGTGTAAGATTATTTAGTATATAACTTTATATACTTATAATTTATATAAATAACTTGGTGTATAACTTTATTGGTGTAAACTTCTTATATTTATTCCTATATTTACTATAAATAATAAATATAAGAATAATTTATATACATATTTTTTTTATTTAAATTTATGTTTATCTAACAAATTATAACAAATTATAAGAATCTTGACCAGGAAGGTGTCTAAGTTATAATAATATTAGGATTTTAATATTATTCTATAATTATAAATAAATGTATAATATATATGTTTGAATATATGTATTATATATATATATATATATATATATATATATATAATAAATCGAATGATAAATAAAATTGAATGATAAATAAAATTTTAATTAAATGAATAAAATTAAAATAATATAATTGTGCAATGCGTGACCTCTCATGAAGCCCACGTGTTTCTTCGTCCCACACACACACACTCAACAAAACCCTATCCTCCCTTTCTCTCATTAGGGTTTTCACTAATCCTCTGGAGACAAGGGATTGTAAGGGTGCAATGCATGGCTCCATGGCCAACCACTCGAAGGGTGTGACCATGGCCAATCTCTCCTTGGTCAACTTAGATTCGACCCCTTGTGGATTTCTCTGGAACACTTAGATATTTGGGTGCGTTGAGCACTTACACTCCTCTCCTTAGAGGCTTGGTCTTGGGTACTAGGATTTGGTGTTATATGTGTTTGGACATCACCCTGGATGATGGCCTTGTGGCTTAAGTTCGATGGAGGAAGGTGGTGATAGGCATGGGCACTCCCATGTGCTTATGGGCCTGCCCGAGAGGGTTTTCTGACAAAAATTTCTTGAATAGATGCCCAATGTGTAGTGCTACTCTGTGAGTGAATATACCCGTGTCTCTCATGCTCAACACTATAATGTTCTAGGGACTGTGGCTCTTCTAATGTTTGAAAATGCCTTGAGGGTTCTATTCCTCATGATTTCTATTCCTTGTGACTTGGTGCTTGCCTTTGGTGCTCTCTCGTAGTATAAAGCTAATGGGTTTGTGGGCTTGGACCTCGATATCTCCTTAGTGATTCATGTAGGTAGTGCTTCCGTGTGACTTGGGCGCTTGGCCTCACAGTAGTACCTCGTGGGATCTTGGGGATTGTTTGTTTCCTAAAATTAAAGGGAGGAGTTTCTTATTTTCCATCTCATTACCCAATCCTTGAATGAAGTGATCCAGTGTTCAAGGCCTTGGGGTTTGAAAGATGATTGGTAACAGGGTCTTATACTATCATACCTTATGTTTTAATTTCTATGAATGGCATGCATCGTGATTAGGATGAGGGGTTTGATATTTCATTTCCAAGGGTTTGAGGAGCTAGGGTTGGGTTTCATGTTAGGGGAGAAATTTCCAAGCTCCAGATGCCATGGACATTGAATTATGGGTTTCTCGTGTCATGATAGCCAAACACCATCATGTTGTTCATCATTATCATCATCATATAGATTGACAATTTACCTTTGATGAATTGGAGGACGATGACAACATACGGTAATGATTCACTTTCCCATTTTGTTACGAGGATTTTGATATCGCATTGCTTTGCTGCCATCTTAAGGATGAACATTGCATCGAGACAAAGAATTCTCTATGTCATGTTTGTGCAGTTAAAGTTGGAATTGTCAGACAGTTGGCTTAGGTTGATGGATAGATGGTACGGATTTTTGGTTTTCATTGATGTCAACTATTGGAGAGTGATATTGTATATTGATGTCAACCCTTAGGGATTGATGTCAACCCTTGGAGAAAGTCCCGTAGCAAATTCTAGTAGCACAAACGTTTGGGTAATGGACCCAAGTTTGTTTGATATAAATATGACTCATTATTTTCTTTTCATGTTTGATAATAAGTACAAATGGATGAACTCCAAAGTGGTCCCCTTATGGTGAAATCCCTCATGGGAAGACACTTTGTGTATTGAGTTATCCTAGAAGTATGGTTAGAGAACCCATGCTTATTTGTGGAATAATGAGATGAAGGTCAGTGAATTTTTCAGTGAAAATATCCTATATGGATAGCTCTTGTCATTCCATTTCCATTGGTATGTTGAATTTCACATAACTCCTCACGGTTATAGAGTTATGGCCATGAGAAGTTGGAGAACCCAGGTTTGGGTAATGGACCCAAGTTTGTTTGATGCATAATGGTACGTGTTTTGGTATATTTTCAAGTAACACTATTCTATATGGATAGTACATGTCATTCCATTTCTGGTGGTATTTGGAACTTCACATAACTCCTCACGGTCTGAGCGTTATGGCCTTACGAAGCTGGAGGACCCTCATATGTCATCTAGAAGCCCCAAAAGGTCAAAGTAGTCAAAGTGGTTTAAGAGATTTTAAAAGGTAAATAATAAACTGAAGTGATGAGCGTTTTATAATTCAAAGTGAGTACAAAATAAATCATTTCAATAATAAATTTAATGGAGAAATTAGAAGTGGGTTAACCCTAAAATAAGGAAAGTGGGCAAAGTGACCTAGAATATGTTTTTAAGGAAGCTACTTGGAGAGTATAAATAAGAGGCAAGGCTCTCTCATTTTACATAACACTTGAGAATATTGGATATATATAGGTGTCTGAGGTAAACAAAGGATATATAAGCCTAATTTCTAAGGGAAGGTGAAGAAAAGAAGTCTGAAATTCAAGGAAGTATAAATTATTTTGATGATGCTTTCTAAGGTATGTTATTTACATGTCATCTCACAATTTTCTCAATAAATTTTTTTCTAGAACGATTCAGACCGTGAAATTTCTATGCCATTGAGGACACATATCCAAGTATATGTGGAAAAAATTTCATCGCATGCATCGTTGTATTTTTGGAGTTACACTCCGTGGAAAATAGAGTTTGTGGCTAGTCCTGAAACTAGTCTAAAACAGGTGTTTCAGGTACAAACGTCATAAACTATTCATAATAGATCCAAATTCAATAATACCAAATATGTTGGTTATATTACAGTATTTAGTATGTTGTGTAAATTTTTAGATCGATTCAACAAATATTCCATACGGGGCACGCTCTACAAGGTCACTCTCTAGAATAAGATAGAATTCAACAAGGTATGCCATTCTTGCTATAACTTGTTTTCTGATAGGTTCCAAGTAGTGACATATGGAGGAATTACATAAAATACAATGACGAAAATTGTGTATTAGTTTCAGATCTTTATTCATTACAGGTACAAAGTTATGATTATTTCAAGTTAGGGTTGTTGACTAATCCAAAACTAGGCATGTGAGACTAAAGAAAAGTTTGATGAAAATGCTAGTCTCTTGTTGTTAAAGTTAAGAAAGGTTTGCAAGAATGTGATCATATACACCAGGTCTATTACAGAGTTACAAATCAGATTTGGATGATGAAATTGATGAGGGAATTTGGTTGAGGTACATGTCAAGTACATGGTTGAGACAAGTTAGTAGTATTGTTGACACATGGTTTATGGATGATGTAGCATACTTGTATTATTAGAAGCACATATTTATCTTGGTTATGATTATGAGTTGTTGTGTTATACTTGGTTGATGAAAATCTTTGAGAGTTGTATTGGTGATTGATCTTGGTAAGTAGATCTAATTTGGTTGATAAATTTGATGAGAAAGGTTGTTGTCAAAGGCTGTTTGGACAAGTCGTTGTGATAGTTTGTTGTGACAGGTTATTTGTACAGGTTTGGTGCATGGTTGATGCACTTGTTCATGGTACAGGTTGATGTACAAGCTAGTGCATGGTTGATGCACTTGTTCATGGTACAGGTTGATTATAGGTTGTTTGGTACAGGTTGGTGCATGGTTGATGCACTTGTTTATGGTACAGGTTGGTGCATGGTTGATGCACTTGTTTATGGTACAGGTTGATTACAGGTTGAGGTGCAGGTTGATGCATGGTTCATATTTATTAGTACAGGTTTACAGTGGTATATCTCACAGATATAGTGTGACAGTGCTTCCATCATTCTACTTCTACTTCAGGGTGGTTGGATGGGGCAAGGACAGGTGGTTGTAGCCACCTCTGGTTGTAGCTGGAGAACATAGGGCGTTGTAGCCTCCTTTTGGTTGTATCTAGAGAATTGGGGAGTTGGAGATTCCCTCAAGTTGTAGCCTAAGAAACTAGGGGGTTGGAGCCTCCTTCGAGTTGCAGCTGGAAAACACAGGAAGTTAGTGCTTCCAATGAATGTAATTCTTCAAGACATATAAGAAAAAACATTTTGTGGTTTTCTCCCGCTTTGGTTTTCCACGTAAAAAACTAGTGTACTGTGTATGTGATCCAAGTGGATATCGATGGCCACCCATCTTTTCCAATTGGATCAAAACATTTTTCTGACAATTTTGGTAATTTACTCTTTTTAGCAGTTTTTAACTTCCAGGGCCATTTTGGGGCCCTAAACGATGTTTTTTGGGAAAACAGGTTTGCAATATGGAATTTCCTTCGGTATTGTGCCTAAAATGAATCTCTACGAAGATACCTTTCCAACGAGCTATCATGTGCCTAAAATGGAGATCATATGCAAAAGTTACGACCCCGGGAAGTTGATGTACTAACTTACCCAAACGAGGCCCACATGACTTTTGGTGCTTCATCTCTTAGGGCTAGGTTTTTGGATGTATAGGGTTTTTTTAATTCCTATATATTGTAAAAATTCCTTCTGAGCCTCATTGTAATCATCTTCTTGTGAATGCGAGTAGCCGTCACATCTCTTCTCAAAGATAAGTTGCCACCATTCTAGCGAGTCTTTTACTCTGCATTTTTACAGTCTCAGTACATTTATTTCATTAATAGAAATCATGCATTATTGTATATCTGTGTTTATGGTTGCATATCTAATACATTTCTGTTATATTATTGAATATCTACGATATCTCTATGTGTTTCTTTATTATATCTCCTCTCTCATTTCGTGCCGAAAATAATCTGGATCAGTATGTGTATGATTGTTCATTTGTTCATTGCTTATTTACTCTACAGTTATTGGATGATAATGCTACATTGATACAACACTTGGATTATATGGTTAAAAAAG
>ML794912.1:318093-360928 GCA_009831015.1 Picea engelmannii | reverse complement strand
TAAATATGGAACATGTCTTACCTCTTTCAACAACCATTGGTTTCCATTGCGTTTCTTTATTTTTACCTTTCCCATTCCAACAATTTTGCATGGTGCATCGTCACCCAAATGAACCTGTCCAAAATCACCTTGAACATAATCTATAAAATGTTTCCTATGGGGTGTGGCATGAAATGAAGCCCCTGAATCTACTACCTAAGACTCAGAAATATTATCTATAGAAAGAATCAAAGAATCTTGTAACACATAACCTGTTACATTTGCTTCCTGATTTCTCTCCTGATGTCCATCTCTTTGTTTCTTTGCATCTCTGCAGTCTTTCTTCAGATGTCCTTTCTTCCCACAATTCCAACACTCTATATTTCCAAGTATGGATTTGGATCTGCCCTTCCTAGAATTTCGACGGTTCTCGAAACCCTTTCCTCTATCCTTTTGTCTTCCCTGTTCTCCATGTTCAACGCATTTCTCGATGTCTCACCTATGATTTTTCGTCGCATTTCCTCACTAAGGATAACACCAACAACATCATCAAATTTTAAAGTATTTGAACCAGAGACAGAGTTACTTACAGCCATGACCAAGCCGTTCTAGCTTTCTGGCAATGAGCACAAGATTAGAAGAGCCTTGACCTCATCATCAAAGTCCACTTTTACAGAACTTAGTTGATTAGTGACCATATTAAAATCATTTAAATGATCTGCAATAGACCCACCTTCCGACATCTTCATGTTAAATAATCTCTTCATTAGAAATACCTTATTGGATGCCGAGGGTTTTTCATACAATTTGGCCAATGCGTCCATCAAACCCTTCATTGTCTTTTCTTTGGAAATATTGAAAGCCACCGACGCTGCCAGGCTCATCCATATCGTTCCTAGAGCTTTCCTATCAAGAATCTCCCATTCTTCATCCTTCGTAGCCACCGACTTCTTTTCTATTCCGCCCAATGGTAGGAATAGATCCTTCTGATATAAATAGTCTTCCATCTGCATCTTCCATAACTGATAGTTTTGGCCATTAAATTTCTTAACCCTAAACTTTCCATCTTCCGAAATTGCTCCCACTTGAACCAGGAACCCTCTTTTCCTACGAGTTACCTTTCGCTCTGATACGAGTTGTTAGAAAAACAGGATCGTGGAGAAATTAAATAAAACAAATGCGGAAACAAAAAACAGAAGATACACAATACAATAGAGACACAGATTTATGTGGTTCACCCAGTGTGGGCTACGTCCACCAGAGAAATTGCCAGGTCCTTCCTTTATTATTATCCAGCAAATGAAGGGATACAACCTACAGAAAAACCCGTTGCAACTTCCTCTTCTTTCTCTCACAGTCTCCTCTCTCAGAATAAAATCATCGCCATCAACCATAGCTGCAATACATTTCCCTCATAAAAGAGGGTTTCCTTCTAGGGCAAAAAACCCTAACATAATCTCTATCATTAGATCTGCTACCTTATAATGAACGGTCTAGATTTACAATGAAATTACAATATACATTTACAAGGCAATTTTTCCTTCGGGAGCTTCGCAGAGGGGGTAGCCCCCCTCTTCACTCCCCTACATGGAAGAGTGTACACACTTCTCGGGTGTAAATACTTCATGGGGTATAAACACGGTTGAAAGGAAAAGACCTCTGTATCAGGAAGATAATCAGGCTCCACAACCAACAATAACTACAATTTAGTTTAAGGTTTTATTTCTACAAGGAATAACTGGTAGATAGACATTATAATAACAACAACATAATAACAACAGATCAACCATAAAATGCATAAAATATGTACCTCGACCTACCGGTTGGTTGATTCAACCTCGGGTTCACTTGTTCTTGTGCTTTCCCAAACTGCCCAACTGAATATTAACGTCCCAACCAACTAGGAACAATCTCTCTAATTCCCTAGCTCCAGGAATCCTTGTGGTTTCCTTGCCCCTGAGCCCAAAGTTCCTAGCAACAACAATTCCCTGTGAGAGTTCCCAAAACAATATGTTCTCACAATTTTCCTCCTCTTCCACCTCTTGCATAATTTTTCCAAAACAAAATGAGACCCCTCTCGAAGTCCCCTCCTCTCCTCCTTATCCTCCCCTCTCATTCAATTCTCTAATTACCTTATCCTCCTCATTATTTCCCCAACATCCTTATCCCTTCACTAATTACTTCAGCTACCTTTTAATAATAAAATAATAATAAAAAATATTTATTTTAATAAAAAAATAAATTTAAATTAGCAACTATGAAAAATAAATAATCAATTTGGGTTGTTACATGATGAAAACAAAATTTCACAACTAGGAAACTTGCTACAAAATCTTTGTTTCAGCAGTTTCACAACAAAAGTTGTTGCAAAATCTCTGTTAATTCTTGGTGATGCTACAAAAAAGCTCCAGAAATAATTCCATTGCTTGGTATCCTATGCCAATTCCCCCTTTTAACTATTAGTTTCTTCCCAAAGGAAATTCAATGGTTGGATCATGGTCAAACTACAATTTAATGAGATTAGGGATTTGGTAATGAAAAACAATGTTTTTATGGTTGATGTGCATTAGAGTTTGTGGTAGACTTTGTGGTGACAGTAACCATGATTGGAATAGATTTTAAAAGTTCCCTTTGAACAAAACCTTCATCCCTGCCATCTTAGGAAGTCACATTATCATTGAACTTAACCATATTTTCACGATTGTGAATCAACAATGGTGGAGAAGGAATTGGGTTTAGTTGTGATCTGCCTTTTATGTTTGATTTCGATGCCACATGGGACTAGGCCTAATAATCAAGGCCCAAAACCTTTTGATAAACAAGACAATAAAAACCTTTTCACCCATACATAGAAAAACATTATGCTACAAAAAATACCATAGCACTACATAATTGACCATTAAAATGCAGTGCTCTACCAAACAACCATTTTTGCCAAAAGTTTGTCACTGCAAATATGAGTGCTAACACCTCCTTGAGATCTTATAAAAAACATATTTTTGGAATATGTACACACCCTATAAGTTATGCAGCATGTGTATAGACGAGCTACTCAAGGGATAGTCATGTACATGCTAATAAATGCTATGTGTGTGTGTGTGTGTGTGTATCCTAATTAAAAGTTGAGTTACGGGTTTGGTTATTTTCCTAACTCCTTTTACCCATAATAAACCATATCTAACCAACTAGAGATGGAATAAATATAGCATTTGGCTCAAGGAGAAATGTAATGATTGAATGATACTTTGGACATTCGAGCAAATACCTCTCTGGCTATTCCTGTTGAGTTCTTAATCCCATTCATATCCCTATTGTTTCTAGTTTCACAAACGCTTTCCTGAAGATGGACCACACTAGTTTGGTCCGAAACGTCGAAAATCATAAAACCTATGCGATGAATCCGAAATAACTCTCTGAACAAAACAATGGTCACAAAAGTCTTAGAACAAAAACCCTTGTTTCTAGTTTATTTCTAATCATCAACCTATATTCTTAATAGTCTCCCATATATTGTCTTTCAGATCATGGTGAATATAGAGTTAAAACCAACTCTATATCTGTAGCTTCGGTGGAGGAACCTGGTTTTCTTTCGACAAGGTAGTGTCACATCGAACAGGTGAAATCTGTAACTACTTAATTTTTTTTCATCAATAATATGGAAACTCATTCCTTCGATGTGTATTGTTTTGATATTGTTTAAATCCACAATTCTTTTGTATACGCTTCATAGAATACTAATTGCTTATATATTTCGGTCATTTTTCATAGGATGAATGAGTAGTTATTAGTATAACTACCTCTCTGCATAGGTCTTCTTGTTTGAGATTCTTGCAAGTTGAGGAGGAACCATTGGAAAAGACTAAAGAGGCTTCGATAGTTAGGAACGACATCAACCGTTGGAATCCTCGTGAGTTAATATTTCTCTTCCTCCCAATAGTTAGTTATTTCTTTGGAATTCAATTATAATATATTTGCTTAGGATTCTTTATGGAATTAGTTTCTTGTACGATCATTGGTACGCTGGAGTAACTCCACTAACGTAGGATATTTTTCCATGAAACAAGAAATGGAAACCATACTAAGGGCGTTTTCCTAGTGGCCTTTCTTTGGGATTTGTTTTTGTGTTTTCTCCGTTTAATTGTTTTTCTTCTACTTCAAATTATTGCTTGATACTTATATTAGCAACTTACAATTACTTGAGTCTTTTCATTTTTCATTTGAGCCATTTATGTTTCATTTTGTCTTCTCTTTTTGGAATTTTTGGGTTATATATGTGGCATGTAGTTAACAAATTCACATACATATACAGACTTTCCATTTTAGATAGCCACATGTACATGGGTTTCCTTCTGCACAAGTGCGTACATCTTCCTAGGAAGGATTGTTTCAAATATTTTCTAGTCTAAGGATGTTTGGTCAGGTGTTTGGGGTCTCTTTTCAGAATTTAAGACTCTGTTTCGATTTCTTTATGAGTTCATAAGTTAGTAAGTTGGAATTTTATATTAAAAAACAAGGCTATTTGATGCTTCTATCATTCCAAATCATTATTGGTTTTGCTCTTTATTTTCCATTATTTTTTGGCTTTCTTTCCATCTCTCTGCTGAATTTTGTGTTTTGGGATTTAAACCTAATTTTTCCAAGATTTTTTTAGATTTTTATAGTGTATACACTCTTTCCTTTGACAATAGACGCATGCATGCATGCTTCTTTTATATAAGAGTAGAGTGTGTGCATACATGCCTCTATAGAAGGAAATGTCGTGTACAAGAGGTCATATATGCTCCCAACAAGTGTTGGGCACATATACTTACCTTATATAAGGAAAATGCACGTACATAATCTTCTATACCGACCTACAATGGGAATAGTCATGTACACCTCCTGAAAAGTGACTTTTTTGCTTGTTTTTAAGCCCCTTTTAAGCCTTGTTTTGGCCTGTTTGGGTTATTTTTTGGGGAGTTTGGTCCCGAAACATTTTGTGGGATATAGGTGTTGCATTATGTTTTCACTGATGTCAAAGGATTTATTTCAAAGAGTTTATGTCTTGTCATTGTATAATTGATGTATTGATTGATGACCTATCTTGTCATAGATGTAATTGATGTCAAAGGATTGATGTCAAGTGGTGTCAAAATGATGTGTTGGTTGATAGGAAGAATTTGTATCATTGATTTCAGGTCATGGATGATAGAAATTACCAAATGTATGAACTCCGAAGTGACCCCATTATGATGAAATACCTCATGGGAAGACGCTTTGTGAATTCCAAATGGTTAAGTGGTTAAGTTATCCTAGATGTGTGGTTAAGGAACCCAAGGATTGATTATGAAATGATTTATTGAAAATCAATGAATTTGTAAATGAGACTATTCTATATGGATAGTGTTCATCATTCCATTTTCGATGATATGTGGAATGTCACATAACTTCTCACGGTTAGAGAGTTATGGCCATGTGAAGTTGGAGAACCCTAATATTTTGTCTTGAAGCCCCTATAAGGTCAAAGAAGTCAAATTATTCTAGAAGATCCCAGAAGAAAGTTGACTAGTCAAAGTGGTTAGTCATGGGTTAAGTGGTTGTAACAATAAAACAATTAAAAATAAATTAGTTGCAACTAGCATTGGAGAATTTACTATTTGTAGCAAAGTGGGTTAGAAGTGGAAAAAGTGGTTAGAAGTGAGTTATCCCCAAAAGAAGGAAGTTGGTTGAATTTGGTTAGATGATAAACCCTAGAGGAATATAATTGGAGAAGTATAAATAAGAGAGAAAGGATCTCTTATGTGGGTGAATCTCTTGAGAATATTGAAGAACTATTCTTGGTGAAAGATTCATTGCAGGTACTCATGGATGCATTAGAAATTCTGCAAGTCCAAGGGATTGACAGTGAAATTTTAGGGGTTTGAGAAATACTGAAAAAACATAGGTTATGAGGTGTATGTGGTCTATCAGTGTAATAGTGTGTTTACATGCATGGGATATTAGTATAATAGGGTGCATACATACCGGGGATAGAAATATAATAGAGAGCGTACATGAAATAAAATCCATAGAAGCTTGAGCAAGTACTGGTTCCAGGTTACTGAAGTCTTAAGAAAGTTCCCATAATATTGGTCTACTAGTTCATATATTCTATAGAATATATGATTGGGTAGTGAAAGGTAGAGTGCAGTGACAGATCATAATTGGATGTGGCAGAGGAAGAAAGGGTCTAAAGGGAAGAAGTTTTGAATTTTTAGAAAGCCTAGTTTTTGAATGTGTACACAAGATGACAATGGGATAGGTCATGTAAATACGGATGTTACAGTATAGGTAGGTCACGTACATACGTGGTCTGCACTATTAACAGGTCAAATACCTATTGACATATTGGTATCTGTTGAGGATTGATTCCTCTTCTCACTTGATGCTAAGATTTGCAGGTTGAGTCATCCATTAAGAGTTGATTCTCTTGTGGAGTTGTTTCTCTATTCATTTGTTGTTGAAAACCCCCCAAGGATTGTAGTCTCTAATATAAAAGAAACTTATATATATATATATATATATATATATATATATATATATATATTATGTTCCTTGTGTTCCTTGTGGTGATGTCTTATTGATGATATTTGTTGTTCATATATGTTTATTCATCATAATCCTTACAATATTGAAGGAGATCCATGGACAAACAAATGAAAGGGTATTTGAAGGAAAAGGAGCATGTGTTTGGAAAGCAACTATTGGTGGATCAGTTCCCTTGAAGAATAAGTCAAAGTTTGCAGCACAAAAGGAAGCAAAGATTAATGATGATTAGCCCTCAAGACCATTTTCAATGGACTCTCAAGTTATGTCAAAGAAAGCATGGGATAATGTACTTTCTCCAAGGATCTATGGCTAAAGATAGAGAAGACATATCAAGGAAAAAAGGAAGAATCTGAAGACAATTACATCAAGGACAATGAAGGTAAAGACTCTCCAAAATCCTCTGATTGAAATAATTCTAAGTGTGATGATGTTGAATGTTCCTCTACAAGTGAAGAATCAAATATAGAAGTAGTTTTTGTAGAATTAGATGATGTTAGTAGTGAAATAGGACATTACTCAATTTATTTTGAGTATTTTTAAAAATACACCAAGTAAGTCCTAGAAACGTACCCAAGATATACCATGGAAGTAGAGAAAATGGTCAAAGAACAAGAAGAAAATAAAAAGATTCAATTAGAAGAAAAAGAAGAAGAGATCAAAAGACGAAAAAATGAAATAGAAGAAAAGAAGAAGGTAGATGATGAGCTTAGAAAAATTATTGAAGTTAATGTCAATCTTAAGAACAAAATTGAAGAAGCCAAAAGAATAGAAGAACTATTGAAGAAGAAAGTAAATGAAAAGGAAGAGTCATTCCATTAGTTGGAAGTTGAAGTTGTTGATATTAGAAAGTAAGTAGAGAAGTCAAACACTCACATAAAATTCATGAACAACTCAACAATCTTGGATGAGATCCTAGATAGCCAAAGATATCCAAATGATAAATCAGGTCTTGGATACAACAAGGAAGCTATACATCTTGAAGCTAGATCTTCCAAGAAGACTGAATAACCAGAACAAAAAGGAATCCATGAGGAAATCTCAAGCTTGACATGTTCAGAAGCATACAGGGCCCCAGTGGAAGTAGTGGCATACATACGTGAGATGACCTATAGATAGGTCGTGTACATACACGAGATGACCTATAGATAGGTCACCTACATACGTGAGATGTCTATGTAATAGGCTGCGTATTTGTGGTGAAATCCTGTAAAATAAGGCTATGCAAATGAGGTGAAGAATCATTTGATGATACAACTCTGTTTTGCATGGTTTGACATGGTTTGTTGCAGTTTTTCATGATTATATGGTAGCATGTATGTTTAATGTATGTATGGTGATGACATATGGTCGAGTTTTGAAGCATATTCTTGATTCCTATCCTGGATGCATGATACTAACTCTAGAGTATGGATTGAGGAATTTTTTGTTGAGGAACAATGTTGGTGAAGTTATTAAACTTTGGTTATGAGATATATCATGATGATGTGATTCTAGCTAGAGATATAATTGATCTATTGAGGCACACTTCTAGTACATGTTTAGAGATACTATTGGATTATTAGTATTTTCTGTAGTGATTGGTGTTTGAGGCAGATATGTCATGGTACATAGTTGGTACATATGTGAGCTCCATTGATATATCTTATGTTGTATTGTTAGAGGCATATTTGTTGGATGTCTTGGTGCATTCATTTGGCATGTGGTTGAGAAACATATTAGGACATGTAGTTGATGAATTGATGAGGTGATTATGTTGTAGATCATTGATGAGTCATATCTTGATCTATAGTTGAGGCTTGATTGGTGCATACTTGGTCCATTGGTTAAGGCACTTGCTAGAAGTATGATTGGCACATGGTTTATGGTTGATATGGAATACATATGGGAACACATCTTGACTGTGGTTCATCTTGTTGAAGTTTGGTGCATGATTGATGCACTTTCTATGGTGCAGGTAGTAATACATGTTTGGTTCATAGTTGATGCACTTGTAGATGACAATTGATTGTGAGTGATAGTACTTGGTAGTGGAAAATAAAACCTAATACAATAATGGGAAGAGCTCATTAAATGAGTCTCTATCATTATAATAATATATCTAACTACCTAGCTAACTAAGTAGTGGAAAATAAAACCCAATACAATAATGGAGAGATGGGACTCTCTTTGACCCATATGGGCAACCTGTTAGCCCAATTAATTAATGACGACGTGGGCATCTCCTTGATCCACATGGGAAATCTATTAACTTTATCGCTTCATAACTTTTTCATCCTAATTTAGACCATATACCCCCTTAAAATTTGGATCATTCATCCCCCATTAGAAAATGATAGTCCTCATCATTTCACCCATGCTAAAAAGAGAAACCTCATTATCGTACCATTATGATTACAATGTGAAAATACCCAATGAAGAGAAGGGTTTTGGGTTTTGTGCGATTGACCCATAACCATGGGTTTATGGTTGACCCATAACCTAGTTCATAATGACATTGTACATGAGTAGAAAAATAAAGAAATTTTAATCAAATCCCAAAATTTTAAAAAATAATATGGAAAAATCGTGACTTTGGGGGATATGAACATCCTTTTGCAACTCTATTCATAACTTCTTTTATGGGTGATGAAATCCAATTCCGTCGAAGACCCATTTGATCTACTGAAGAGATATTTCCATCGATATATGGAACTGGTTATGAGGTGTCCCATGGAGTGATAAAATCCATGCCGAATTTGAAGGGCATGTGGCCATGCTGGTTATAGACATGTGTTACTTCAAACAAAGATATTTCATAAACCAGACGACGAAATGAAATTCCATGAAATACCCATTTGAGATATTGACGATATATTTCCATCCATACATGGAAATTCTTCTGTGGTTTCCTGAGTAGAGAGAAAAATCCCATTGAAGGTGGTGGTACGCACGACCTCCTTGGGTAAAATACATGATGAGCTTCAATCGATGATATATCTCAAACCAGGAAGAAAAATGTGATTATGTGAAATACCCATTTGATATATTGAAGAGATATTTCCATACATATGTGGAAATACTTTTGTAGTTTCCTAATAAGGGATAAACATACCGTTTAAAATTGTGGCACACACGGTCTCCTTGGGCCAAATACACGTTGATATTCAATCGATAATATATCTCAAAACAGGAAGCCAAATGAGATTCCACAAAATACCCATTTGAGATATTGAAGATATATTTCCAATGAGATATGGTAGAGCCTTTGAAATGTCGTGTATATCTCAAAACCCCTCTTTGAATTTGGATGAGTGTAGAGGGCCACAAGGATGCCAAGGGTTTGTAGAGAAGCATGAGATATTGTAGAGGTTGTGGAACCTTTGTGTGCAGCATAGAAACCCTGAAAATTTGTTGAAAATGTTGGATACCAATGGATGTAGGGGATCCATGTATGGATGTAGTGAATCCATGTATGGTTCTCCTTGTAACGGTGAACTAAGATCCGAGGTAAAAAAAACAAACTATAGTGCATGTGGACCAACTGTGATGCTTACAGTGTATGGCCTGGAAAATGGATTACAATAATACCAAAAGGACGTTGGTGATTGTTGAAAATATTTGAACCCTCGACATGCTTTAAACCCTTTCCCCGATGGAGAGTGTACTTGCTCTGATACCATTGATCCATATCTCGAGGGTTGAGATCTAGATGGCTTGAATGCCGAGAGAGGAGGATCTTATATATGTGAATATTGAATGAAAATAAGCATCGAAAATAAAACCATGTAAATGAAGTACTTGGGAGGTGAGGCTCAAAGAGGAGCCTCACCTCTAAAATTAATTACTATTAAATCACTCAGAGCTAATTAATCTCAAAATGAACAATAGAAAATATGAGAGAAGCCAAAATGAGTAACTTGATATTATGAGAAGGCTTTCTAGGCCTTTATATAGCATTACAAAATGGTCCATTGGACAAAGTCAAAAATAGATCATTAAATGAGTATTTATTATTAGTATAATAGATATAACTACCCAACTAACTAAGTAATGGAAAATAAAACTCGATACAATAATGGGAAGAGCTGATTAAATGAGTCTCTATTATTATAATAATATATCTAACTACCCAACTAACTAGGTAGTGGAAAATAAAACCCAATACAATAATGGAGAGATGAGACTCTCTTTGACCCATATGGGAAACCTGTTAGACCAATTAATTAATGAGGAGGTGGGCATCTCCTTGATACACATGGGAAATCTATTAACTTTGTAGATTTATGACTTTTGAATGTGAATTTAGACTATATACCCCCTTAAAATTTGGATCATTCTTAGCATATACTTTGATACATGATGTATGGGATAGTTGAGACACTTGTTGTGGTGTTTGGTTGGTACATTATTTGATGCTTGTTATTTGAGATACATATCTTGACACATGGTCTGTGGCACTTGGTTTATTATAGAGGCATATCATATGTGATATTACACTTGTTTGAGGCACATGGTTGGCATGTTGGTGATGCCATTGGTACATTGACAGAGGCACTTGTTGATGATCCTGATATATGCTTGGTACATTTTTTTTGGAACACATTATTGGCATATATACTTCAGTGATGATATCTTATTGTATGGTGTTGATGTGCATGGTTGGTACATGGTATAACACAAGATGTACATGGTTGATATTTTTCTCATGAATTTCTATTCATTATTGATATATCATTTTTCTTCATAAAGTATGGTATGGAAAAAGTTTGGATGACTGATGTATGGATAGGTCTAAGCATCATCATAGGAAGAGTAAATCACTCTTGATCAGTTGTTCCAGTTGAGAAGTAGCATTTGCAGTAGAAGCATATTGTAGTGGTAGTATTTTTTTCATCTTACAAAGAAGATAGGGGGAGACATACCCATAGGGGGCGTTATTATTCTTTCCATGATTCAAGAAGGAGAGATTCATCAGATGTAGGATGGAGAGATAGATGCTTGGAGAGGCATATTTCCATGGGGAGTGATGGTCATAGGGGGAGCATGAGTGATAGGTTTTTAGCATTGTATCAGAATGATATCCCTTTTTGAAAAGGGGAGAGATTATTAAGAGGAAGCTCAAAGGAATCCATATAGGGGGAGAAGCCCCAAGGATATTTTAGGCAGGGGGAGCAGCCCCAAGGAGATAAATACCCTTTACCATTGATGTCAAATTGGGAGAGATAGTCACATTGATGTGATTGAGATGACTAATGATGAAAATAATTTACATTTCTACATGTTGCCATAAATGATTGGTGTTGACATCAATGTTAGTATTTCCATAAATTCCAAAGGGGAAGATTATTGGATTATGTTTTCATTGATGTCAAAGGATCAATTTCAAAGAGTTGATGTCTTGTCATAGTATCATTGATGTATTGATTCATGGCCTATGCTTTGATAGATGTAATTGTGATGCAGGAGCATCGTCATCAATCTTGAATATGTCGAGTAAAGGATAACTCAACACCCAACGCATGTGTATTAAATCGAATTTAAATTCCGAAGGAGGGTGCATCATCTTAAAATTTTGAAAATCTTGTAGTTAAATCCCTTTTAAATTTTTTGAGGATAGGTCCATTGTAAAAAATCATAGAAGATCATGTTTTATTTAATTCTCAAAGGATTATACAAATATGGAGCATCAACTCGTATGTGAGTGTAATGACCATTTATTGTAATAATCCTTAGTTGATGAATGCATTAATTGTGACATGATAGCACTAAGGTAGTCGGTGGGAAGGCTTGAGAAGCCACTACATGTATAAGTATATTTATTTTGTTCCCAATTGAGGCTATTGATCATTATCTTAGAGAGTTGTTGAAGATCAGTGTAGGAATTTATTGAGAAGAGCAGTGGACGATTGCATGAATCTATGTATATATTACTTGAATGAATACAACAAAGAAGGTTTGATCAAAATGCATGTTGAGTGTTCATCTCTGTGTTTTACTTGAGTGAATGACTAATTTGTTATTTGTTTATTTGTCTCTTATGTTTATGTATGCATTTCATGGTTAAATGTGTGAATCCTTAGATGCTTTATAAGTTTCAATTGTTTCTCTTCTGAGAACTCTAGTGAAAAGAGTTCACAATGTCCGCAAGGTGTGCGAAGGTCGAGTCAAGTATGTCTTGGAAGCTTAGGAGAGATAATAGGAAACTTTGCAGAGGTCTAGTGCAAGGAGTGCATATACATATTCATCTTCAGACTTAGTTTTTCAAGAGAAATAGTTTGAGGCTGTGAAGGGAAATAAGTACGAGAGAGAAGACTTCGAAGACCCTCAATGTTTTGATGGAAACATGTTATAAAGTTGTGCACAGAGAGGACTTAGAAACATCTTCTAAGTTTGAGGGTTAAAAGTATTGAGAGGATCTCCAGGAAGGCGTTCGAGGTTTGAATCTATCTCCTGTGATCAATTTCATGAGGGTTAGTGACCGAGATCCCTCGAAAGGGAAAGAGATTTATAGTTTGGAGGTCGAACGGGTGAGATCCACTCAGAGGGAGTTGGGATCATTCACGACCATAAAATTTGGAAGAGTTGTTGGGGTGTTAACCACTGGAATTCCTTTGGACTTTGCTTATTTGGAAAGGTTCATGTGTGAAGTGATAATAATTTGAAACTCCCAAAGTTTCGAAGTCTGGAACCCAATCTAGACCATTAATCAGTGGGACACTTGTCATCGCATCGTTAACTCTAGAAGGGAAGATATCCGAGAGGGAGGAGACTTTGGGGTGAGGTTGCAAGTCTCCTGGAGCTCCGAAGAGTGGACTATATCTCCACTATCAATTTACAACAGACAAGTGGTGAAATATCTCATATTCCGGGGAGAAGGAACTCTAGGAGTAAACAAGAACTTAGGTGCATGACATAAGAACTCTCGAAGGCCAGAGTTGGTTGTGTTCATCCATATCTAAAGGAAACAAGTCAATATATCATGGAATATGGAAAGCCAAGAGTCTGGAATAATAGAGGGAAGAGGAGTTCAATGTCTCCATAATCCCAAAGTTGAGAGTTTATCTAGACCATAAATTAGAGGAAGGACATGTGGCAGCAAATCCGGAGGTCCAGAGAAATACTAATCTGAAGGAAAGGAGTGGAATTTTTCTTTGAAGAAAGGATTGTTGAAGTCCTGAACCATGGGATTCATCTTGGTCATTGATCCATAGGAGGACATGTGGACGAAGGATATGTCCTTCAACATTTTGTGTATTCGGGAGATACAAGGGTTTGCACTACGTATACTCCCAAATACCCGAATCTGAAAATAGATCTGGGTCATTCGTTGGACGGAGCGTTGAAACCATTGATCCAATTCCTCTACGAGTTCACAAGTTCTACACTCCAGAGGTTTGTAAGTATTGGACACCTGGGACTCGCGAAGCCTGGAGCTGTGAATTGGTCCATCAGTCATCGATCTAGTGGGAGAGTAGGAGCTGTCTGATCTACTCTAGAGTTCAACACTCCGGGAGCGTTGCGTGATTGGGATGAGAAGATTCGATGAAGACAAATTAATGAAGTGAATCACAACCATATATATGAGTGGATGTCGTGAGCTATCGATCCCTACTATGGTTCTTTGCTCTGCTAATTTTATGTTTGGAAGGTTGGAGTCCCATTTTTTGAGAATCGTGAAGCTTGATAGCCCTGAAGTGATGAATTTTATAGATACTTGAGTATTTTCCCATGGTCTTGGCCCATGGTTCCCGGGAAGGCTTTGTTAGTTCTCGGGGACCCCCAAGGAGCATATTTCTGCATTTAGAGAGGATAATTTAGGACCTGTGTTGAGTATTTGAGGGCTCAGAGAGAGCCTGCGAGCTAATTCATCTCCCGATGTCAAAGATCCTTAGACCAAAAGGTAAGTGGACCCCAAGAGTGGTAGGGGGTCTGCATCAGGTGGTATGAGAGCCATAATTAAGCTATGTAAGAGGAGAAAACAACTTGGAACCATGCCACCCAGGAGGCACAGGGACAGACCTGTAGCAAATCCAACCATGGAAGAAGAAATGAGGAGACTCCATGCGATATTGGATGCCATGGAGACAATGCGGAGGAGAGAACCTAATGTTGGTGATGTCAGGGATGTTGAAAGTGAAGAATTAGAAGTAGAAGAATCCGTAGAAGAATAGTCAGCTGAAGAGCGATTGTTAAGATCTCTTGCAAAAAATGGGAGAAAGATAAAAGATAGAAGTCCCAGTGTATGAAGGCAACCTAGAGGTTGATGAACTATTAGATCGGGTAAGTGATATGGATAAATACTTAGAATATGAAGAAATTGATGAAGAGAAGAAGGTGAATCATGTTTTCACAAGGTTAAAAGGACATGCAGTGCTATGGTGGAATGAACTACAAGCTGATCGGAGGAGAAAAGGTAAGAAGAAAATCAAGATTTGGGATAGAATGGTAGCAAAGTTAAATGAAATATTTATACTTAAATATTACCGATAAATATGTTTTGGAGGATGCATAATTTCAGACAGAAGGTTTTGACATTGAAGGAATACATAGAAGAATTTTACAGGTTGAACATCAAAGCAGGACATAGGGAGAGTGATGAAGAAAAAGTTGACAGTTATATTAATGGCATGAGGTATGAGATACAAGATGAGATCAACATGATGGTTGTAAGGATAATGGTGAATGCTTATCGGGTGGCACACAAAGAAGAGGATAATTTGGCCAGAAAACAAATCCAACAGAGAAGAGGAAAGAATCATGACCAAAGAGAGGGAACCACTAGGGAGACATTTCAAAAGGTAGGAGAAGAAGCTGGTAGCTATGACAACTAGGTGACTAGAGGTCAAATCTCTAGAGGTGGAAACTATGGTGGAAGAAAATCTTTCCCTAGGGGAAGAGTAAGGGGAAGAGGTGGAGAAGTAAAATGATATTCCTATGGAAAGATAGGACATATGTCTTGGGAATTTCCTGAGATAAAGAATGCAGGATCCATAAGAGCTCACATTTACGAAGCTCAAACGTGGAATGTGCAGGCAGAAGAAACAAAATATGGTAAGTCCCTCATGATGAGGAAAGTTCTCTTAAAACAAGAGAAAGAGGTGGAAGAGCGAGTTCATATAAAAAATATGTTTAGGACTGCTTGCAAGAAAAAAGACAGGGCATGAAAGGTGATTATAGATAATGAAAGTACTGATAATCTGGTATACACAGAATTGGTGGAAAAGATGGATTTGGAGACAACTGTACATCCGAACCCATACAAGGTATCATGGCTATAGAAGGGGAACCAAGTCATGGTAATTCGACAGTGTAAGGTCGAATTTAATATTGGTGGGTATAGAGATGAAATTATGTGTGATGTTATACCCATGGACGTTTTCCATGTTTTGTTGGGAATACAGTGGAAATACGACAGAAATGTCATACATGATGAGTGAAAAAATACTTGCACCCTTGAGAAGAATGGTCGTGTGCATATGTTGTTCCCAATAGAAGATAAGGAAGTGAAGGAGGAAGCTATCTCAAGTATACTTATCATGAGTGGAAAGGAACCTTTGAAGGTGGAAGAAAATCTCTAGTATTGTGATCTAAGGATAGGATAGATCAATATATCTCTTAAAATGAATTTTACAAATGCTCATGCTTGTGAGGAAGTGATGCGGAAGACATCCCAAGAAGAGGCCAAAGAACCAAAGATTTTTGAAACTAAAATTTTGTGTGTGGTAGAAGGTGCAACAGAGAGATGATCATTGGAGATTGTCAAAGAGAAGGAAAATGGATAGAATTTGAGCTCTGTTCAAGGAGGAGAAAAGGAAAAAGAAACCTGTGTAGTTGAGAGACAGAGAAATGTCCTAGAGGAGCATTAAGATTCAACACTCATTCAATGGGAGAAGGATTTAGAGATGCTGGAATAATGGTTAAACCATCCAAAGGTAGAAGAATATTACCATAATGATGCAGTCATGAAGATATTAAAGGGGACCTTTAGGAAAGAAAACGTCCTGAAGAAATAAAAGAGAAGGATGAGCAACCGATGGGTAGTAGCAGTAGAAACCTGCAACAGAGTGATTATCAGGAGAGTGAGAGAGAGTTGCAAAGAAAGAACCTGCCAAAGGATGAGATGGACAAGGAGATACAAGAAATTAGGAAGTTGATGATAAAGTCAGCAAAGGAGATAGTCATGAGCAAGAGGAAACTGACTAGAGAAAAACCTCCACCAGCATAAGAAAAGGAACAACAAGGGAAAGAAGCAAGGAGACAACTCCAATTTAAGGTCTGGGACCCAGGAGGACTTCAAATCTAGCAGTAGTAGGGCCATGAGAAGGAGCTCATGATTTTATCAGTTGAGGAGTATGATGCAAGAACATTGTCATCAATATTGAAGAGGTCGAGTGGAGGAAAAATCAGCACCCAGTGCACATATATTAAATTGACTTTAAATTCCGAAGGAGGGAAAATCATCTTAAAATTTTGAAAATATTGTAGTTAAATCCCTTTTAAATGTTTTGAGGATAGTTCCATTGTAAACAATCATAGAAGATCATGTTTTCTTTAATTCCTGAAGGATTGTATAGATATGGATCATCAACTCGTATCTTAGTGTAATGACCATGTATTGTAATAAGCCTTAGTTGATTAATGTATTAACTGTGACATGATAGCACTAAGGTAGTCGGTGGAAGGCTCTAGAAGCCACTCCATGTATATGTATATTTCTTTTATGCCTAATTGAGGTTGTTGATAATTATCTTAGATAGTTGTTGAAGATCAATGTAGGAATCTATGGAGAAGACTAGTGGAGGACTACATGAATCTATGTATATTTTACTTCAATGAATAAAATAGAGAAGCTTTGATCCAAATGCATGTTGAGTGTTCATATCTATTTTTTAATTAAGTGAATGAATGAATTGTTCTTTGTTTATTTGTCTCTTATGTTTATGTATGCATTTAATGGTTAAATTTGTGAATCCTTATATGCTTTATAAGTTTCAATTGTTTCTCTTTTGATAACTCTGGTGCAAGGAGTGCACAGTGTCTAAAAGGTGTGTGAAGATCGATTCAAGTTTGACTCAAAAGCTCAGGAGAGATAACAAGAAAATTTGTAGAGGTCTGGTGTAAGGAGTGCACAAAGTCACACAAGGAGTATGTAGGAAAAGGCATCTTTAGAATCAGTTGTTCAATAGAAATGGTTTGAGTCTATGAAGGGAAAGAAGTATGAGAGAGAAGACTTCGAAGACCCTCAAATTTTTGAGGGAAATAAGTTCTAAAGTTGTGCATAGAGAGGACTTAGAAAGATATTGTAAGTTTGAGGGTTCAAAGTGTTCATAGGAGCCCCAAGAAGGCGTTCGAGGTTCGAACCTACCTCGTGTGGTCAAGATCAGGAGGGTTAGTGACCAAGATCCCTCGAAAGGGAAAGCGATTTGTAGTTTGGAGGTTGAACGGGTGAGATCCACTCAAAGGGAGTCAAGATCATTCAAAACCTTCAGATATGGAAGAGTGTTCGGGGTGTTAACCCCTGGAAGTCCTTCATACTTCCTGTATTTGACGAGGTTCATGTGTGAAGTGATAAGGATTCAAAAATCCCAAATTTTCTAAGTCTGAAACCCAATCTAAAACGTTAATCAGTGGGACATGTGTTAGAACATCGTTAACTCTGGAAGGGAAGATATCCAGGAGGGAGGAGGATTTGGGGTGTGAGATTGCAAGTCTTCGAGAGCTCCGAAGAGAAGAGTAGATCTCCACCATCGATTTACAATGGACATGTGGTGGGATATCTTGTAGTATGGGGAGAAGGCACTCTGGGAGTAAACAAGAACTTAGGTGCATGGTGTAAGAAATATATAAGGCCCGAAGGCTAGAGTCGATCACCGTAATCCATCTCCAAAGGGAATGCATTAATATATCGTAGAATATGGAAATATGGGAGTCCGCGAGAATAGAGGGAAAATGAGTTTTATCTCTCCGAAGTCTCGAAGTCTGGAGTTGATCTATATCATCAATAAAAGGAAGGAAACATGGAAGCATATATGGAGAACTAGTAATCTGGAGGAAATGAGTGGAAGGTTTCTTAGAATCAAGGATTGTCGAAGTCCTGAACCATGGGATTCATCCTGGTTGTTGATCTAGAAGGGGAAATGTGGAGTAAAAAGAGGTCCTTTGACGTTCTGTGTATTCAGGAGGTACAAGGGCCAACACTACACATACTCTAAGACACCCAAAGCCCGAAATATATATGGGTCTTCTTTTGGATAGAGGATGGTAACCGTTGATCAAAGTCCTCTCGGAGTTCACAAGTTCGGTGCTTTGGAGGGTTGTAAGTATTGGACACCCGGGACTCAAAAAGCTTAAAGCTACGAAGTGGACCATCAGTCATCGATATAGTGGTAGATTAGGAGCCATCTGATCTACTATAGAGTTCGAAACTCTGAGAGCGTTGCGAGATTGGGACATGCATATTCATCGAAGCTGAATTCACGATGTGAATCACAACTGTAGAGATGAGAGGATGGTGTGAGTCATCGATCCCCACTGTGGTTCATCTCTCCACTAATTTTATGTTCAAAAGGTTTGGAGTCCCATTCTCTTGAGAATCCTGAAGCTTGATAGCCCTAAAATCCTGAATTTTGCAAAGACTTAAGGATTTTCCAGAGACTTAAGGATCATTGAATTTTGTAGAGACTTAAGGCTTTGTTAGTTCTCAAGGACCCCTGAGGAGTATATTTTTGCATTCAAGGAGGAAAATTTAGGACCTGTGTTGTAGATTTGAGGGCTCAGAGAGAGCTTGTGAGTTGATTCATCTCCCAAATTCAATGATCCTTAGACCGAAAGGTTAGCGGACCCTGGGAGTGGGAGGTGGTCTGCATCAAATTGATGTCAAGTGGTGTCAAAATGATGTGTTTGTTGATAGGAATAAGTTTTATCATTGATGTAAATTCATGGTTGATAGGAAGTACCAAATGGATGAACTCCAAAGTGGTCCTCTTATGATGAAATCCCTCACGGGAACATGCTTTGGGAATCCAAATGGTTAAGTGGTTGAGTCATCCTAGATATGTGGTTAAGGAAACCAAGGATTGATTGTGGAATAATTTAATGAATATCAGTGAATTTATAAGTGAGATGATTATACATGGATTGTGCTCATCATGCCATTTTCGATGATATGTGGAACGTCACTGTTTTAAGAAAAATCTATGTGTTGGGCCAAATCCGACCTATCTGGATGTGAAGCCGGTTACAACCTATTTGATAGCTTGATAAGAAGCAAAGACTACCTGCACCTTAGGTGATCCTTCGCCTGAGGAGGTAATGAAGGGGAAAAAGGAGAGGTGAAAGACTTACAAGAAGTCTTTCTCAGGACCACCCACCCTGGGTGTTGTCCTCCCTCATCTTTCTAGATGGCCAAAATGGCCCGTGGGGTAAAAATTATGGACGATAGGATGAAAACAAGATCACTAATTTTTAGGACAAAAAACTAAATAAAGTGAAAAATGATCTTTTCACTCCCTTAAAGCGTTAGAAAATGGCCCAGAGTGGGTCCCTGGGGTAAACCAGTGTCCTGGGTAATTAACCAATGGATGCCTCAAGTAAAAAAGTGTGAAATAAGGGTGAAATGTGAGCTTAAAAGCTACATCCAAATCCTTTTAAATGGTTGTAAATTGTGAACATCAAGTTTTTCGAAGCCTTTAAGACAGGGAAACAAGCCCCATAATGGCTTAAAACCCCCCGGGGTGACCTGAGAAGTGATCACGGAAGAAATTCAAATCAAAATGGGGTTGTAAAAGGGAATGAACAACCTTTTCACAAGCTGTAAAAACTATGATATAAGGGAAAGTATTCACAACATCGATTTTCAGTTCATGGGTGAAAGGTGGACTGATGAAAGGTTGACTTTAAAAGTATTTTATTGTTGAATTTTTATTTTTTTAACACATGCCTTAGGCACCACATTGTTTTGAAGGTTATCCCAATCAGGAAAACACATCCTGGAACTATTCCAATTAGTATAATAAGAGTATTCCTAGCATACCATGTCGGTTAGGTTTAAGAGTGCACCATGCATTTTAGAGAAGCAGGGGTTAGCCACTTCTCATCACTAGCATTTTCATGCTCTTAAAGCCGCTTGGATGGAAGAAGGATACCTGTGAAAAGGAAGAAGCCCAAGGCCCCCCTAAAGGTATTTTTAGTTGAGCTTACCCAAGAAGATTAGTATTCCAACTAATCTAATCTAATCAACTCCTTGACCGTGTGGTACTAAGGAAAGAACATTCGACTTGTACTAACTAGACAACTTTCGAGGCGCTCCTGATGAAGACTCCCTGGATTTTGTTATAACCCTATGTTTCATAGGATCACCTGGTGATTATTATCCCTTCTTCTAGTTACATTATGTTGTAAATAATATTTTCATTCTGCAAATTATTTACAAAAGAAAAAGAAACAAAGAAAAGAAAAAGAAAAAGAAAGAAAAGAAAAGAAAAGAAAAAGAAAAAGAAAAAGAATAGAAAAGAAAAAATACAAAAAATCAAAAGAGGGTATAAAAAATAGAAAAGAAAACGATAACACACCATGAAATAATTTGGCTTGATTCATACTATCTAACCATGATCAAGATCTTTCAATTTATGCAGATATGATAGTGAATAAATTTGGCTAAACAGTTTAATATTAGCCAAATTAGATAGGTTAGTGAATAAATTTGATCAAACAGTTTAATTTTGGTCAAATGTCTTAGGTTAGAGTAATGTTTGACCCAACAGTTTAATATGGGTCAAATGTGCTAGGTAACTAGATTAGGATATAGGTTAGCATGTTTTATTTTCAATAAAATTGAGGAAAGGTTGATTAAATGCCTTTGATTTGAGTTAAAATGATGTATTTTTTACCCCTTGGTGACAAAATGAAGAAAGGGTAAATTTTAAAAACCCATAAAATGATTTTATCCTAAGTTCGGCGGTGATATGACAGTTTTTGCGCCTTGTGTTAAAGGGAGTGCTAATCTTAGCGGTCAATAATTGCGTGCTCAGATCTATGGTCGACAGGGAATATCAGACCCCCCCGACCTTTCTGCCTTTAACGGTGGGGGGGGGGACATCCGAGTTGGTGGTTTTTCCCAAGAGGGGCCCTCATAACGTGTTTCCTTCCTGTTAACTCAGACCCCCCTCACTCCTTACCACTTACCGCCTACCCCCCCCCTCGAGTAAATCGCCAAACTACTCATCCATACCACCTACGCACTCCGCCGCCACACTCCACTACCCCACCTATAAGTCACACTCCACTCACCTATCATCCATCACATCTCATATGCCTGTTAGCCATCCATTACCCTCCATGTCAGCTTCATCCACCCGTTAGCCATTCAATGCCCTCCACATCACATCTGATATGTTCATTGGCCAATCAATGCAGTCGGCCATTACCGTTACCCGGTGGACTCACCATCTACTCCATAACGGACACCCCTTTCAACTATTTAATGTCATTCTTTCACCATTCTACACTTTTCATTGATCCAAACTCATTCAAATCCATCATTTCCCGTTCTCCAGACAACCATCATCATGATTACAGTCAACAAATACCATTAAAACCTGGTAAACACAGACTACACTCTTTCATTTGCAGGTATCCGTTCGACAATGGCGCCCAAATACAAATATTCTTAGACTATAGAAAATCATTTCTTCCCTCTTCCCATCGATCTGGATCATATCCCCCTGGCCAACAAATATTATTTAATTGTAGAGACAAAGTGTGAATTCGACTTCTTCAAATTACACTTCTGGCTCAAGGATGTTTTTCTAGATCAAAGAGACAATATCGGACTCTGGGAGTTCAATATCCCACAGTACCTTTTTCCCTAGACATACCATTTCCCTGAATTTTCCCTGAAATGGAAAGCACACCACCTTCCCGGGCAAAGTTCCATTTTTTCTTCCCTTGGAGAAACGCTTTTCACCATCACCCCTGAGATGATAAACCAAATGATGCAGATACCCAGAAATGATTATGCTTCCCCCTTCTCCATTGAGATCCTAACTTAGTTGTACCAGAAGTTATATTTCCCACAGAGAGCTCAAATCTTTTAAATTTTCCTCTGTGAAGCCGCACATTTACCCAAAAATAATCCCCCATACCATTCATCCATATTCTCAGTTAAAGGAAACCAGATCATCTCATCCCTATGTTTCCTCCTAGGATACTATTATGATGAATGGGTAGATGAACCCATTCTGGGCTTTCTATCCATTTTATCTATTGAGGAAAAGGCTACTACACAATTTGACTACAGTTAGTTTCCAGCTGACAACATCATGAACAACTGTTCAAGTTTTCTACAGAAGGTATGTTCAAGTATTCTTCAATATTGGTGTACCTGTTCCTCTTTTTCCAATCAAACAAGTTCTCCTTCTCCCAGTAGAAATTGGACCAAGATGGTAACCCTCAACCTGTGACCACCTGGACTTCAATAATGAGGAATAAATCTTATGAGTTCAACTTCAAGGAATTCATTGATCAATTCTATGATCCAATGGTATGCATCATTAGTTGAAGATTAGAACCAAGAATAAATAAGGAAATTCATAGAATTATACACTTGTTAGACCTAGCTAAAACATGGGACTGGTACCTTTATCAGGATCATACTGAAATCAGGATCTACAGATGTGAATTACCTCCTTACAAGCTAACAAAGTATTTACCTGTCAAGATATTCGCTCTATAATATATCCAACAGATGATAAATTCATATCATATTCACTTTGTAGATTTCAAGAAGAAACAATAGCTCAGGATCAAAGGTCAAATATGTTCTTTCATCTGCAATAGCATATCTTCAGGGGAAGAAGCCAACAAGCTGTTAAAGGAAATAAATTTCATTCAAAGTTTCCCATGGCACTATGACCCTATGGAATCATTGCAGAAACCAGGTTAAAGAACAAGATTTATCCCTATGATCATGTGCTTAAACCTGAGATTGCAAAATTCATGAACCAGACAGAGTGGGAGGAAAACGCTATAATAGACACTGAACAACAATCTTCACCAGTCAACATTTCACATACTAGTACTCCACAGGTACAAGAAGATAAGAGGGCTAGAAAAGAAGTCTCCCCTTCAGTCACATAAGTCTCAGCAGAAGACGTCCAAGTCTACAGGAAGAGGACCAAAACCAACCATACACCTGATAGGTCTAGAGGAGAAGAAACTCAGTCCACCATAGTTATGGAGGGGCCACACTCATGAACCTTCTCAGGAAGCCAAAAAACCATATCCACTTTCTCATCCAAGAAGCAGACCGATACCACATTGACAACTAAGTCCTCACAAGAGCCTGCAGGACTCAATATTTTTGAGAAATATAACTTGATCAAGAAGAATAATGATATGCTGACCAACAACACCTATGCAAAGTTTTGGAAACAAACATCTAAAGAAAAACACAGGTTGTTATCTTCCTTCGATAAAAAGAAAGGAAGGATGCATATGGCGTTCCTACAGGCACATGTGCCTCATCCCAAGGCAGTTTCTGATTACAAGAGGGAAACATTTGAATTCGATGTCAAAGATTTGAATCTAGCTGATCAAATGGATATGCATAGAAAAACTGGTGATATGATTTTCTCCACCCTGGAAAATACCTCCATGACTGTTGCAAAGGTGCAAGTCTCCTTAAACAATGTCTAGTCTCGGTTGAAGCTGGAGAAGATATATTCCTTAGAAAAATATAACAAGATTAAATCTCTGGAGGAGCTGGTACTCAAGATTGGATATGATTCATCAAATGTTAAAGAAGTTGAGGAGATACTAAAGAAGAAGAATACTGACATAGCATCCTTAAGGAAATAACTAAAAATACCAGCCACAGAAGAACCACATGCAAAAGAAATGGCTGATACTAAAGACCAAAAGGATGAAATGATAAAACTAATCATGGAGAAGAATTCACATATCAAGGAGATGGAGGTTGAGCTAGATATGATGGTAAAAGAGAAATAACAGAGTGTGCCAATTATTGTCATCTCTCTACAAGCAGTCCCTATCACATGAGTCAGTACAATATCAACATCACCTATAGTACAAATTCTTTTAGCCGTTCCAGTGACAACTTCATATGCTTCTAAGAGTTTTGTGAAGTCCATGGAGGACATGACCCTGCAAGGAGAGGATATTAAAAAACTGCAAGAAGAGATTAATAACCTCCAGAAACTGAAATCCATGTTTTGGTCAAGTTACAACACAAATATGCACAAATCACAAAGGCTCAAGCAAGAACTGCAGAAGGAGACGATCATGGATAAGACACTGTCAGAAGACAAGGAAAACATATGGATGGACATCATCCAACCAATAAGTTTGAGTAGCACAAACTTGTGCAAAGAGCTAAACAAGACATTGACAAGATAAGGGGAGAATTGGGAGAAAAGCCTACTGAGGCCACATAAGTCATTAGGTTCTTGAATTCCAATACCAAAGAAGAGTTGGAAGCATTATAAATTGAGCATAGGACATAAACAATCCATGAGGTCAAGAAGGTTTTTCCCAAGAAGGGGTTGATGCTACAACTTGAGGAGAAATCTCAGAAAATGGATATTGGAGTGCAAAGGTTTTTCAGCAAGGTCGACTCATTGCACAAGAAAGGTATTCCATGTTTACTAGTGATCAATGACAAACTGATTACCCTATCATACTACAAACAAAATATCCTCACAGTGGCAAATGATGGTTCTAAGTTCGCAGGCATACAAGGGAGCATAACGGGTAAGGATTTCTTAGAAACTCTACAGTTGGACCTGAGCATCCAACGTGAGATAAAATACATATTTATCACCAAGCCTACCTTTTCCAAGTATATATAGATGGATGAAACATACAGAAGGATACTCAAGTTTTCCATCCCTAGTCAAAAGAGATGGGAAGACCTATGTGCCTTACTCGAGTAAAGGTGACATGGACATCCGAGTCAGCATGAGGAAGGCAGACAAAGTCGAGTGGATGAATCACCAACTACTTTCCCAGAAATAAAAAATTACGATTCGAATACATCATCAACAGTCCTACTATTTTGTATTATGTAATCTAGTTAGTTATATTTTTATCCCACCATGTCCTAGTCATTAATGACATGATGAAATGTAATTGTTGTATAAATACTTCTTACTTTGAAGTATTGAGAGTTGATTTTTGAGCCCAGGAAGCTATCATTGTAATCTTTTTGAGGAGATTGAGCCATAATAAAAAGACGGATTCACAGTATTCTTGCATTTGGATGTTGGTGATGTTTATCTTGATTTGTTAATGTTTATCTTACTCTGTGATCATTTTGTTTTCTGTCTCTAATCGTTTAAAGGAAGTTAATGAACATAATTTGTCTAAGACACTTTGTTTTTGGTCTTTAGTGATCTTCATGTTATTATTCTAATATTAATCAAAGAAATTCTTAACTTCTTCTTTGCTTGATTGAATATCTCACCTGTTATATCTTTCCACCACCTTTAAATCTTAATATATCCAACATTCTTATTATCTCGCCCTGTGAAGAAATCATATAAAATTGTAATTAGATCTTAATATTTAACACAGACCCCATAGCTCAATAGATGTTTAAATCCATACTTCAACCAATCTTTATAAACAAAAACAAAAAAACCTAGATTATTTTAACTAGCCTAATATCTAAAACTCAAACAGATCTAAATCCTACAGAGAGAGAACCCTCTCTGAAACTAGTAGGGCTATATCCCAGCTTCGAAGTGGTTTTGGTAAGTTACCTCTATTAATTTATTCTTCCCTTAACAACCTCTGGGAATTACAGAGTGCTAACAGCTTTGACTCTTTATATCCTACAAAATTTAAATTGCTTGAAATGAAATACCAGGCCATCCATGTGGCGAGGTCACGTCTTGCTTTCAAAAGCGTGCCTCCTGGTTACTGAATTTGAAATATATATAAAACTATATAACAAAAAAAGTAAATAGGTAGGTGACATATATGTCAGGGATAAATAATATGTATATGTATGTAGCCAAATAGTATAACTTTTTTTTGAGTGTATGGGGCGGAACCCTGAATTGTTTTCAAGTATTTTGCGGATTTTTGCATGTATTTAGCTTGTTGATTTTTGTATGGCCCCTTTAGGGGAAGCCACCTGTTGATTAGTGAATGAAAAATTATACAATGAAAACATGACAATATTAACTAATTACAAATAATTATTACACCATTCAACCCAAAGGAATGGGTTGAATCTCTTTGCGAGCAACAAGGCCACCATGTGCATGAAAGCCCCAACTAATTCCTTGTGTGGGGATTGGAAGTTTAGTGTTTGAAATTAAAAAATTGTGATGATTATATAGGCAATTATAGATAATATTTTATGAACATAAATTCACAAGTAAACTACTCAAGCTATCTACACAAATTAAGCATATCAACATTGGTATGTGTGCCAACATTTTTGGAATGAGTGCAAGTGATATATAAAATGAATATGAGAGTTATTGGGTATATTTACTGATCAAATTGGATGTTTTTCTTCGCTATCTTGTTGTCCCCTTTGCCTCAAATAGGTCTTCAGGTGGTCCCTAACCGCTTAGGAGAAGCATAATAGGTGACTGGTTATGTCCTTGTAGGAAAACAACGAAATTTTAGTATTTATGTATGGAAAAAATGAATTAAATGTAACATAAATTTTCACGTAAAAGGTATATAAAATCCATCTAAGATGGTTGTCCTGTGGGGGGAAATTGACCAAAATGACCAATTTTCCTATTTGGGACAGCAAGGTTAATGGTGGGAAAACATAACAGAAATATACATGAACGAAAAGAGGAAGAAAACAAATATGAACAAACAACTAAGGGGATTATTTAAGGGTTTTCCTAAGGGGCCCTAGGACTCCCAACCACTAGCTAAGGCTGAAAACAATTGATTACTTCAGAAAATATGCACTAAAACACATCAAACAAGTTAAACCAAGCTGTTAGAAAATGAAAGAAAGCAATTTAAACCAAAGGAAGCAAAAGAAAACACCTATCTAACCAATCCCTCCTAAAGATAACTAGCATAACAAGCATTTAATTCTACCCATCAACCCTTAACCAACAAGTGACACGTCCAACAACTAAAATCTAACAAGTATCACACACACAAAGAGTATTGGAAAATTTTAGCAGGGCTTTATTACTATATTCATCCTCCCTTTTTACATTGCCAACCCTCTTATTTATAAAGGAGAGGTGAAGGCTTAGGGTTAGGTCAAAGGACACTTGTCACTTTTGGAAAAGTGACATGTGGACCAACCCTAAAGTCTTTTTGTCATTTTACAAAACGTAACCTTATCCTGAAAGAGAATCTTATCCAAAAGGGAATCTTATCCTAAAGGGATCAAATCAAATATGTTTTGACCTCTTAATTACAATGTATACATATCAAAAAATAAGATCATGCAAGACTTCATATTACAAAAAGTTAGTTTTCATAAAATGACAAAACCAATATGCCACATCACCATTTTCCTTGGGATTTGTGCCATCCCAAAATCTCTTTGACTTCTTTCATGTTTTGTAGCTGTAGGTGAGGTGGTTTAGGATAGTACCCGACCATCCATGGTTGTTGGATTCATCGGGATGAAGGCCCAAGGTGTGGGGAAATTGTTGAGCTTCTTTGAAGGGAAAGGGACATTTGGGCTTTGGTCTTTGTAAGTAAGGAAATGCCCATTGTTCAGAAAGTTTTTAGACCTGATTACACCCTCCCTTTACTACCTATAAGTTTCCCCATGAGTTGGTCGAAGCATGGCTTCGATTTGGGCTTGTTTCAGTGAGGGGACCCCTTGGGCCTAAACCTTGAGAGGATATTCCCATGTACCAAAAAGACACAAAAAATTCATTTAATATTCCCATGCCATATCTATATCCTCTAAATTTTTTCTTCCTTTCGTTTGGCACAAACCTGACTCTATATAAGTAAGATATGGCCCCAGAAAGTTATGCAAGAAGGAGCCGGTTGGGAGACTGATCAGGGAAAAACTTGTAATTGGGGAAAAATTATGGGTTGTACACTAGAATTGACAAGCTTATACAGGCCGTCATACCTCTAGCTGAAATGGGTTTTCCTCACCCAGCCCAATTTGGCCTCGAAGGCCCCCAATTAGGCCTCCTTCCGTCTCATGCTTGTCGGGCCAATAATGAGTCCTTGTTGCTCTGGGACATGCCATTGAAAATTGGGGCTGAATTTATAGAGGTGAATTCCATGGATTCATTCCTCACTTCACCCTAGTCGTTTTAACTATTCATGGGCAAAAATCAGCCTCCGTATGGTGAAGTTATGCAATTAAAATGTCGAGTGACCCTTAGGGGGTGGAATTTAATTTTTTAATATATAGTTCTAGTATATAATAAAATTTATTAAAAAAAAATAGATTTTATTACAAATTTAAATAAAATTCTATTTCTCAATATATATATATATATATATATATATATATATATATATAAATTAAAACAAAATTTAAAAATTTAAATTATAAACTAAACTATATATTAAAATTTATATATATACAAAATGTTTTAAAACAAGATTAACCCCCCCAAGTGGATTCCCCTGGTCTCCCATGTGACCAGGACAAGATTTTACCAAGCCCATAGGGTATGGAGGAGGTGGTGGTGCTGGGCGGAAATTTGCGTGGAGGAGAGGGGGTGAGAGGATGGGTGCAGAGGTGAGGGAGGAGTGGTTGGGTGGAGGTAATGGAAAGAGGGAGCAACAAAGGTGGAAGGGGGAGAGGAGTGCATAGAGAGGAGGGCGAGAAGGTGGTAGGAGGTCATGGTGGTTGTATGCGTGGAGGAGGAATCAAGGTTTTTGGGAAGGGGTTGGTGGAGGTGGACGAAGAGCTGGAAAGGTGGGTGGAGGGGAGCGAGGGGGTAGAGGAAGAAGGGGTCGGGGTTGGGGTTTTGGGGAGGTATGGAGGGAAGAGAAAGGATTTTGCACGAGGTATGGATAATGGAGGGTGGAGGAGGAGCGAAGGTTTGGGATTAGTGGAGAGGGTGCGTGGTGCAGAACTTAACCCTCGGGCCAAGATCTGCGCAGGATCGTTCTAAAATTACCTTGAGTCAAAGTGGCTCTTTTGATTCCCTCTGGAACCTCCAACAAATCCACAGGTCCTTTTTAGAAACTCGCCCTATGTAAATTGACACCAAGTGTGAGATTTTCCTTCTCCAAGCGACCACAACCTTGTCTTAGTGAAAGCGTCTTTTACAACTTGTGTGTTCACGAGTCGAAGGCCCTCAACATTTCTTCACCCAACGCCGATACCCGAGATGCGATGGGCTATGGATCCTTCCTTGACAACACCCTCCACGTGTAACCACTGGCTAGGGATAAGTACTAGTGCCTCTTCACAAATCATGATCTCGCAAGTTGGAGTGTTGAACTTTGGCACTCTCCCTTTACGAAACTCCAAGAGGCGATGGTTGATTTCCTTTTCGCACTTCTCGCAACTCACAATCTCGCGAGTTGGAGTGTTGAGTCTTGGTGCTCCTCCTTTGCGAAAACCCGAGAGGCAATGGGTCAACTATGAGTTGACTCCTTCAATGTGGCGAGTACATGCCACCTTTCACTGCTTCTTCCTCTCTCCGGGCATCCTATCATCATGCCACCTATCAACCATGCAGTTCCCACCAAGCGGATGTGCCACGTGTTGCACGAGCCCTCGCAAATCGCAAGCTCGTGACTCCTGTAATCGAAACTGATTCCTCCCAACCTTCGAAACCCCGATACATGATATAGCGAAGCGGTTCTGATGTCGACTGTCGCTCCTACTTCTCACTATTCGGGGCTTCACATGACCAAAGGATTTGGTCTATCCTCTGAACTCATGATATGCGATACCCGCGAAGATTCAGATCTGATGGTTCTCCCGTGGCTTGGATCCAACATTATGGATCTTCTCCTCCGCTTCTTGCAACTCGTGACTTCTTGACTCCAAGAGTTTTGTCTTCCACCTCCAAACTCATGAACCCCGATTTTCCGAAATGATCTTGATGGCTCCACTATCATGATCAACGGTCCATGTTGAGCCTTACCTCCTGAAGCGTGGATTCATCCAATGCTTAGCCTCCTTGCAGCTTCACTGAATCCCACATTCCTCACAACTTCATGAGTTCTCCACGGAGAATTTCATCCGTCTGATTCACTCCTCAATGAATCTCTGTGAAATGAGCCAATGTTCTTCCCTGAAACTTAACCTTCTGCGTGACATTTTCAATATCCATCTCCCTTTGAGTATTTTCAAAGGTGCTGAACCTCCTGAGCTTTCTCTTGCAACTCAAGTCTCAAAAGGACTCTTGCACGGACTCCTTGCGATAATATTTCAAATACTCCTAGGTATTTGATCCTCCGACTCTGTGCACTTTCTGCAACAACAATCATTCAACCTTTCAACCTTAGTTGATAAGTTCTAAGGCCTCGACTAGACTACGCACACCTTGCACGACTACTGTGCTTCACCTGCACTTTTGCTGGAATGAGAACAACGGTATCCCTCCTGATCTTTCTGAGATAAAACTCAGAACCCTTGTCAACGCACACCTTGTGAATGCTTCACTACACTCCTTACAGGAACTCTCTCAGGAAGAGAAACAATTGAAACTCATCCTCTTTCTCTCCCAGACTTCATACATTCAACATGAAATCACACATTCAATACACCATTGAAACAAATGCATAAACAGAGAAATAAATCAACTGTAAGCATACCATTCAACATATGTAAATAGTACACATCATAACACCATGAAATCTAAGTCAAAGATTCATATATTAACTCAATTACTTCTATACATGGGTTCTTCTCTACAACTCTCCGCTACAACTCTATTCTCCTTCTCTATGCTCATGATACAACAACTCTATGATACAAAGACGAGGGTGTCTATATCCATTTTCCCTCCTACTTTCTAAACTGTCTAATCTATGAACTCAAATCTACCTGCTTTCATTAACTGGGCTTAAATGCCTTTTACATTGACAGATGATATCAAATCGCTCAAGATCTGTTTACAACATGCAAGTACGTTTCCCTTAACTACTACATTAACATCTATTCATTAATTTCTCAAAAACATTTCAACATGTGCAAAATGTGTGTTGCACTCCTCCAGCTGTCTTCCGCCTTCATGCTTGCTTGGCTAGCTGCTTACAATGCTCCTGCATCACACTCCCTCGCTTGAAAATTTTCATGAACTCCTCTTCATGAGCTCCTACGTGGTCTGTCCATGCTTCTGAATTTTAGCTTCATCTTCCCAACTAGCACATTCAACTGGATGTCCCTTTCATTTGACCAAGTATTCAAAATACTCCTTCCTCCTGGTCTTTTTGCTAATCCTTTTGTCAATTATGCCTTCCATCTATGGCTTTTCAAATACAGGCATTTGTTTGGTCCATTGAGCCTCTTTCTGTTCATCTTCTACTCCTACTTCTTCAGCTCTCTAAGGGTACAAATCCGCAACATTGAATATAGGTGAGATTCTGGTCCCATCGGGTAATTCAATCTCATATGCGTTTGTCCCAAATTTGCTCATGACCTTGCACGGTCCAATCTTTTTCATCTTTAGTTTATTATATGTTCCCCTTGGGAACCTTTCCTTCCTCAGATGTGTAAGAATCATATCACCAACTTCAAATTGAATTTCTTGCCTGTGTTGATCTGCTCTTCGCTTGTATTCTCTACTTGAACTCTGCAATCACTCCTTGACTAGGTTGTGAAGCTCCTTCATTGCTTCTGCAAAGTCCTTTGCACTAGCACTCCTGAATTTAGTTTGTTCCAAATCTTTCAATTCAGAAACTCCCCTTGGCTACATTCCATATACAATTTGGAATGGACTCTGCCCTGTGCTTCTATTGAGTGAATCATTGTAAGAAAATTCTGCCTGTGGCAGAATATGATCACATTAACTGTGGTGTTTAGTCACTAAGCTCCTCAACAAATCTCCCAAGCTTATGTTCATGACCTCTATCTGTCCATCCGTCTGAGGATGATACGTTGAGATAAAAGACAAACTTGTCCCCAGCTTCTTCCATAAGGTCCTCCAGAAATGTCCTACGAACTTGGTATCTCGATCAGAAACAATACTCCTTGGCAAGCCGTGAAGTCTGACGACTTCCTTGAAAAACAGGTTCACAATATGAGTTGTGTCACTGGTTTTATGACATGGTATGAAATGTTCCATCTTGGAAAATCTGTCGACTACCACAAAGATTGAATCACATCCTCTTTGTGTCCTTTGCAGTCCCAATATAAAATCCATGCTCACTACATCCCATGACCTTTCTGGTATGGGTAATGGTTGATATAACCCCGTGTTCTGCCTTTTCCCTTTTGTGTGCTAACAAATCCTGCATCTATCCACAAATTTCTTAACATCTGTTCTCATCCCTGGCCAAAAATATGAGCCATTCAACTTTGAGAAATTTTTATCATGTCTGAAGTGTCCGACCAATCCTCCACTGTGTTTTTCCTTTAGCAAGTTCTCCATCATGGAGCATTTTGGAATACATAGTTGATTGCCCCAGAATAATAACCCATCCTGGATCATATACTCGGTCCATTGGTTTCTATCCCTGAGAACTGGATTCTCAGATGCCTCATATGCCTCCTTAAAATCTGGATCATCTCTGAACATTTCTTTGAGGTTATCAAAACCCAAAGTTTTGACTCTGAATTCCTGCATCAGCAAACATTTCCTGCTCAAAGCATCAACCAATTTGTTAGCAGTTCCAGAAATATGCTTAGTTACAAAAGTAAAATTTTGCATGAATTCAACCCATTTAGCATGCTTTTGGTTCAACTTCTCCTATTGAGTCACAAATTGTAAAGCCTGATTATCACTGTACAAAACAAACTCTTTGGGAACCAAAAGGTGTGTCCATTTCTTCGGTGCTTGTATGACTGCATAGAATTCATTTTCATATGTTGAGTACTTGATCTTCGCTTCATTCAGTTTCTCACTGAAATATGCGAATGACCTGTCATCTTGGCTCAAGACTGCTCCAATTGAAAATCCACTCGTGTCACACTTGATCTGCAATGTCTTGCTAAAATCTGGAAAAACCAGAATTGGTTGTTCCGTGACCTTCTTCTTCAGCAGATTGAATCTTTTCTCTACCTCTTCTGTCCAGTGAAAATATTTGTGTCTTTTCTTCACCGTGTCCATCATTGGTGCACTAAGTCCACTGAATTTTAGGATGAATTTCCTATAGAAACTTTCCAAACCATGGAAACTTCGAACATCAAACATGCTCTTTGGCAATGGCCAATTCTTAATTGCATCCACCTTTTCCGGATCCATCTTCAACTCATTCGCAGAGATATCAAAACCCAAATAAATGAGTTATGTCCTCATAAATGATGATTTCTTCACATTAATCAACAATTTCTCTTGTTGTAATCTTCTCATCACTACAACTAAATGTTTTAATTGCTTGTCTTTTGTCTTGCTGAAAATTAATATATCATCAAGATATACAATGATGAATTTCCCAATGAAATCCTTCAGGACTTCATTCATCAATCTCATGAAAGTATTGGGTGCATTCGTTAAGAAAAATGGCATAACAAGACATTCGTACAGTCCCTCATTCATCTTGAATATTGTCTTCGATTCATCACCTTCCCTCATACGAATTTGATGATACCTGCTTTTCAAATCAATCTTTGAAAAAAACTTGGGTCCACTCAAGCAATCCATCAAATCGTCCATCCTTGGTAATGGAAATCTATATCTGATGGTAATCTTATTGATTTCCCTTGAGTCTATACACATCCTCTATCCTCCATCTTTCTTTGGGTTGAGCACTCTCGGAACAACGCATGGACTCAAGCTCTCTCTTACCAATCCTTTGTCCATTAAGTCCTGGACCTGTCTCTTGACTTCCTCATTTTCCTGCGACGTCAACCTGTACGCGGCTTTGTTTGGTAAACTAGATCCAGGTATAAGATCAATGTGATGACTTATACTTTTGATAGGTGGAAACGAACAAGGTAGTTTTTCCACTACTATATCAGCAAACTCTTCCAACAACTCCTGTATTTCCTCTGGTAAATCATCCACTCTTGTACTGGTTAAAAAAAAATTAGTCTTTCTGACCACAATAAATTGTGTGTATTCCTTCTTCTTAACCTCCTTAAGAAGTTCCTTCCCACTCATGAGAAGTACAATGTTGCTCACCTCTGGTTTCACTTCTTTATCTTTAATCGACAACAACATGTGCGTCCTCCCATTCTTCTCTAGGGTGTGTGTGTTCTTTCTCCCATCATGAATCACATTTCTATCATATTGCCACAGTATAGCCAAAAATAGATGACAAACATCCATGGGAATGACATCACATAATATTTCATCTTTATACCCTCCTATTTTAAACTCAACTAAACATTGTTTAGTGACATTTACCTGATGTCCTTTTTGTAGCCATGAAACTCTGTATGGGCTTGGATGTACAACAGTCTCTAGCTCTAGCTTTTCTACCATCTCTATAGATACGAGATTGTCTGTGCTACCACTGTCCACTATGACTTTGCATACTCTATCTTTAGTTTTGCAAGCAGTCTGAAACATACTATTTATTTGGGTTGGGTTCTCTGCCTCCTTCTCTGGCTTCAAGAGAACTTTCCTCATCATTAAATATCTTTCGCCCTCAGCATATTCTTTCTCAACATTCCATCCTCAAGCTTCAGCAATGTGAGTTTCACCACCATCTTTTTTATTATCTGGACACTCATAGGATTTATGTCTGATATTTCCACAGACAAAGCATTTTACATGACCGCCTCTGCCTCTTCCTCTTCCTCTGGCTCAAGGAAAAGTATTTCTATCAGCATATTGCCCTCTCTGTGAGCTTCCTCCTCTCTCATTTTGAGTTTGAGGTTTCTTTCCCTCTTCTTTAGGTCTCTGAGTTTTGTCTTGGGCAATTGTTTTGCCTCTGCCCTGACTTCTGCCTCGACCTCTTTGACCTAGTTTTCTGCTCAACTTCTCTTCATCTTTCAGAGCCATATGATAAGAATCTTCTATAGTCCAAAGGGTCATCACGCTCATCTCATATTGAATGTCATATCGTATACCATTCATGTATCTGGCAACCTTTTCATCATCTCTTTCTCGATGACCTGCTCTGATGTTTATCTTGTAGAATTCTTCAGTGTATTCCTTCACTGACATCAGCTTCTGTCTAAAATTTTGCATCCTCCGAAACAGAGTGATTTGATAATCCTTGGGTATGAATTTGGCTTTCATCTTTGCAACCATTATATCCCAGCTTTTGATTTTCTTCTTGCCTTTGCAGCATATGTTAGCCTGCAGTTCATCCCACCATAGTTTTGCATGCCCTTTGAGTCTAGTAATGACATGTTTGACTTTCTTGTCTTCCTCGACATCCTCATAGTTGAAGTATTTATCCAGAGCTCTAATCCAGTCTAGAAGATCTTCGACATCCAAGTTTCCCTCATACATGGGAATCTCCATCTTTTCTCTAGCACCTATCCTTGCAACAGCCCTGAATAGGCGTTCGTCTGCAACATCTTTGACTGTGACTTCTTCTCCTTCATTTCCAGCTTCATTTTCACTTTCAACTTCACTGATATCCCCAAAATCAATTGCGTGCCTCTGTGTTGTCTCCATGGCATTGAGTCTAGCACGTAACTCACACATTTCTGTTTCCACTTCTGGATCAGGCATTTGCATTGGCCTGTCTCTTCTTCTTGGCGGCATGGCTGAGAAATTTTTTTCCTCTTTTCTCTGCTACAGAAAGAAAAGACCTTTCTCTAGGCTCTGATACTAAATGGTGCAAAACTTGACCCTCGGGCCAAGTTCCATGTAGGATCGTTCTAAAATTCCCTCGAGCCGAAGTGGCTCTTTTGATTCCCTCTGGAACCTCCAACGAATCCACAGGTCCTTTGTAAAAACTCGCCCTATGTAACTTGACACCAAGCGCGAGATTTTCCTTCTCCAAGTTACTACGACCTTGTCTTAGCGCAAGCGTCTTTCACAACTCACGTGATCGCGACTCGAAGGCCCTCAACTTTTCTTCACCCAACGTCGATACCCGAGATGCGATGGGGTATGGCTCCTTCCTTGACAACACCCTTCACGCGTAACCGTCGGCTAGGTATAAGTACTAGCACCTCTTCACAACTTGCGATCTCGCGAGTTGAAGTGTTGAACTTTGGCACTCTCCCTTTATGAAACTCCAAGAGGCGATGGTTGATCTCATTTTCGCACTTCTCACAACTCACAATCTCGCGAGTTGGAGTGTTGAGTCTTCGTGCTCCTCCTTTGCAAAAACCTGAGAGGCGATGGGTCAACTGTGAGTTGACTCCTTCAATTTAGCGAGTACATGCCACTTGTCACCGCTTCTTCCTCTCTCCAGGCATATTATCGTCATGCCACCTGTCAACCATGTGGTTCCCACCAAGCGAACGTGCCACGTGTTGCACAAGCCCTCGCAACTTGCAAGATCGTGACTCCTGCAATCGAAACTAATTCCTCCCAACCTCTGAAACCCTGATACGTGATATAGCGAAGAGGTTCTGATCTCGACGGTTGCTCCTACGTCTTGCTATTCAGGGCTTCGCACAACCAAAGGATTTGGTCTATCCTCCGAACTCACGATATGCGATATGCGTGAAGATTCATATTCGACGGTTCTCCTGCGGCTTGGATCCAACGATCTAGATCTCTTCCTCTACTTCTCGCAACTCATGACTTCACGACTCCAAGAGTTTGGTCTTCCACCTCCAAACTCATGAAGCCCAATTTTCCGAAATGATCCTGACGGCTCCACTATCACGAGCAATGGTCCACTTTGAGCCTTACCTCCTGAAGGGTGGATTCATCCAACGCTTAACCTCCTTGCAGCTTCACTAAATCCCATGATCCTCAGAACTTTGTGAGTTCTCCATGGAGAATTTCAACCGTCTGATTCACTCCTCAATGAATCTCTATGAAATGAGCCAATGTTCTTCCCCAACTTAACCTTCTACGTGACATTTTCAATCTTCGTCTCCCTTTGAGTATTTTCAAAGGTGCTGACCCTCCTGAGCTTTCTCTTGCAACTCAAGTCTCAAAAGGACTCCTTCACACACTCCTTGCAGCAATCTTTCAAATACTCCTGGGTATTTGATCTTCCAACTCTATGGACTTTCTGCAACAACAGTCCTTCAACCTTTCAACCTTAGTTGATAATTTCTAAGGCCTCAACTAGCCTGCGCACACCTTGCACGACTTATGTTCTTCACCTACACTTTTTCTGGAATGAGAACAATGGTATCCCTCCTGAGATTTCTGAGATAAAACTCAGAACCCTGGTCAACGCACACCTTGCAGAGGCTTCACTGCACTCCTTGCAGGAACTCTCTCGGGAAGAGAAATAATTGAAACTCATCCACTTTCTCTCTCATACTTCATACATTCAACATTAAATCACACATTCAATACACCATTGAAACAAATGCATAAACAAAGAAATAAATCAACTGTAATCATTCCATTCAACATATGTAAACAATAGACATCATAACACCATGAAATCTGAGTCAAAGATTCATATATTAACTCAATTACTTATGTACATGGGTTCTTCTCTACAACTCTCTTCTCCTTCTGTATGCTCATGATACAACAACTCTATGATACAAAGGCGAGGGTGTCTATATCCATTTTCCCTCCTACTTTCTAAACTCTCTAATTTATGAAATCAAATCTACCTACTTTCATTAACTGGGCTTAAATGCCTTTTACATTGACATATGAGAGAAAATCGCTCAAGATATTTTTACAACATGCAAGTATGTTTCCCTTAACTACTACATTAACATCTGTTCATTAATTTTTCAAAAACATTTCAACATGTGAAAAATGTGTGTTGCGCTCCTCCAGCTGTCTTCCGCCTTCATGCTCGCTTGGCTGGCTACTTATGATGCTCCTGCATCACACTCCCTCGCTTGAAAATTTTCATGAACTCCTCTTCATGAGATCCTGCACGGTCTGTCCATGCGTCTGAATTTCTGCTTCATCTTCCCAACTAGCATCTTCAATTGGATGTCCCTCCCATTTGACCAAGTATTCAAAATACTCCTTCCTCCTGGTCTTTTTGCTAATCCTTTTGTCAATTATGCCTTCCTTCTGTGGATTTTCAGCTACAGGCATTTGTTTGGTCCATTGAACCTCTTTCTGTTCATCTTCTACTCCTACTTCTTCAGCTCTGTAAGGGTACAAATCCACAACATTGAATATCGGTGAGATTCTGATCCCATCACGTAATTCAATCTCATATGCGTTTGTCCCAAATTTCCTCATGACCTTGCACGGTCCAATATTTTTCATCTTTGGTTTATTATATGTTCCCCTTAGGAACCTTTCCTTCCTCAGATGTGCAAGAATCAGATCACCAACTTCAAATTGAAGTTCTCGTCTGTGTTGATCTGCTCTTCGCTTATATTCTCGACTTGAACTCTGCAATCACTCCTTGACTTGGTGTTGAAAAGTCAACAAGAAACATGTGTCTAATTTACTTTTCCATTAATTAAATTAGACAATAAATATTAATCTATTATCTCATTCATAACTGAGTGATTTGGAATTGTAACAGAATTACAAGTGTAGTTAAGTGAGTTAAGCTTAGTTGTATTAGTGTGAGTTCAGTGAATTAATTATTCATTAATTCACAATCAGTTAACTCGCACGCAACTGAAGATTCGCCATGGTTAACTACATGCATCTTAGTTCCAATGGACACCAGTTGAGATAACAGGTGAAAGGGACAGTTTGGCTATCAATTGTGATTTGTTCACACATGCAGTGGATATGATTATGAGCATGTGAAAATGAGGCAATTCGTATGTTCGAGAGAATTAGGGATTGCAGAGTTTGTGCAGAGGAGGCAGGTTGTCTGGACACAAGAATTGGTGCATGTATTTGCTAATTTGTGTATGACAGTGTGAGACGATTGTATTGTACTAAGAGCTCTTGGATTAGAGTTTTGTATGAGATTGTTTCATGATTCATGATATACATAATATATGATAGTGGGGTTTTTAGCTTTACGCTTTCCCAGTAAAACTTTTGTGTTGTGTGTTATTGATATTTCACTTTGTGCATTGTGGTTGTGATTGTGGTTTAATTTCTTCCGCAATAATAATAGTAGAATCGATTATGTATTCAACAAGTGGCGGAAATTGTTAGATCAGGAGAATCACAGGAATACATTAATTTGTATCGAAATTTGTACATGGTATCAGAGCCACGAAGGCCACAGAGTCACAGAAGTGAGGTGCGAACATAATTTCATTCTCGCAGGTCCCGCCTCTATCTGGGTGCGAACTATAGTACTAAAAACTTCTGGTGTTTTCAAGAACAATAATTCTCCCACCCTAGACAAAGGTAGGGTGCGAACTTCATTGGCATTCTCATAGGCAAATACACTAGCAGGGTGTGAACTTCCTTCACCCTAACAGTGGAGCAGGGTGCGAACTTCCAGGGCATTCTCACAGGCTACAGTGGAGTAGGGTGCGAACTTGACAGGCAAGTTCGCAGGCTATACATAGGCAGGGTGTAAACTTCCCTCAAGTTGCTCTCAGGTGGGGTGCGAACCTCCCAGGGAAAGAGGAAAGTGAACGGGTTGAGTTTTGGGTTGGATAACATTCAAATTTGCAAGATTTTATGGGTGCGACACTTGATTCAATATCGAAATGTCTTTCAATGGCTTGAGGTTGGAGTATGCACTCGAGGGCAGCTCTAAATACATTTCTTGGAAGGACAGGATGGAGGCAGTGCTCGAAGACAATGGCTTGAAGGGTTACATTGATGTAGATGTTCCTAAACTGGTTGCGACAGATACTGCAAATCTTGATGCATGGCAAAAGAAAGTGGCGAAGGCAAGGAGGATTCTGTTGGAGGGAGTACGATACCACATTGTCTCAAGTCTCCATGGGAAAACCACACCATATGCAATGTGGAAGGTTTTGATAGATCTGTTCCAAAACAGTAGTGACCATAGGAAATTGGCACTCAAAGATAAACTCAGGAAGATTAAGATGGAGAAAGGCGACACCATTCCAAAATATCTCACAAAGTTTGTCCAATGTCGGGATGAGCTTGGAAGTGTGGGAATAATAGTCATTGGTGATGATTTGGTGAGCTTGGTGCTCCTAGGGCTTCCTAAAAGTTGGCACAATTATCAAGACTCTGTCAATGGAAGGGAAACAATTACCAGATTGGGAACGACTATGGTCGGATCTGGTGCAAGAGGATTTCAGGCGAAACACCAGAGATGGATCTTCATCAAAGCGTGATGATGAAGAGGATTGTGCTTTGACTGCCAAGGCAAGGAAAGGGAAAGGGAAGAAATTCCAATTAGATTCCGAGTCTAAAGTCAAGAAGATGGATTTGACCAAAGTGAAGTGTTTTCACTGTCACGAACGTGGGCATCTTGCTACTAACTGTCTCACAATTTGAGCTTGACTTCGCTTTGATTGCATGCATGGATTCAAGTGCATCGGGATCAGTGTGGTATTTGGATAGTGGCGCCTCATTCCACATGACAGGAGATAAAGAGTCTTTCATTGACTTGGAGGAGAAAGATATCATAATGCATATAGAGATGGGTGATGATGGAAAATACAGTGCAACTGTTATTGGTACCATTACCTTTCAGAGGGAGTCAGGTAAACCGTTTCAATTGAAAAATGTTATGCATGTTCCAGGTCTGAAGAAAAACTTGGTCTCAGTTGTGATGTTGGAGGGCAGAGGATATGATGTTGTTTTTAGCAGTGGTATAGCCTACCTGCGACATAAAGCAATAGGTCAAGTAAAGAAGATAGGGATTTGAGTTAAGAATCTCCACATGTTGCTGGTAGATGGCTGCGGTGCCATGATAGGCAAGGCAGAAACAGTGGTGAGCCGGGATGAGGGTGAATTATGGCACAGGAGATTAGGCCATCTTCATAATGGATCCTTGAAGATCATGCAACAAATATCTACTGGACTTCCAAGGGGAACACTTGCTCAGTCAGATCAGTGCAAGGGGTGCACCCTGGGGAAGTATGTAAATTCCACCTTTCATGAAAAGGAGAACCGAGCTTCGGTGATCCTGGAGAGAATTCACATAGATGTGTGTGGACCATTCTCAGTTACTTCAACAGCAAAACATAGGTATTATGTTATTTTTGTTGATGACTTTTCTTGTAAATGCTGGATATTCTTCGTGCAGAAGAAGGATCAAACATTCTCAAAGTTCTGTGAGTTTAAAGCATTGGTGGAGAAAGAGTCGAGGAAGCAAGCGAAAGCTCTAAGGAGCGATAATGGTGGATAATACATCTCTAACGAATTCAAATAATTCTGTAGCAGAGAAGGAATTTGAAGAGAACTCATAGTGCCTCATAACCCACAACAAAATGGGGTCGCGGAGAGAAAGAACAGAACGATCGTGGGTGCAGCACGAGCGATGTTGCATGATCAAGGCCTACCATTGCATTTGTGGGTAGAAGCATGCAATAGTGCGGTTTATGTGTAGAACCGTTGTCCTCATAGAGTACTTGGCATGAGTACACCTGCAGAAGCTTTTACTGGTAAGAAACCTGATGTTTCTCATTTTAAAATTTTTGGTTCATCTGTTTATGTGCATGTAAACAAGGATGCCAGGAAGAAGCTGGAACCGACTACTGAAGTTGGGATATTTGTGGGGTACACAGAAACACCCCATAATTATCGTGTGTATTTTTCGAATAGTAAGATGACTATTATGCGACGGGATATAAAATTTGATGAGGGGAAATCCATGCAGTTGTCGCTTGAGAGGGAACTAGATTTGCATGCAGAAGAGGAACTTTTGGTTCCCAAGGATGAGTATCAAGATGTGGATCAGCCACATGAAGAGGTTCATGGAGTGGAGGAAACCACTCAAGCAGAGCCATCCATCAGAAATGGCAGAAAGCGCACCACGGAATCTGACAGATTGAGACTAGATGTTGCACAGAATATAGGAGCCCCTATTTCACAGCGCAGACAGAGACAGTCTCCTGATCGATTTGTTGGATACATGGCTCTCATGACCAAATGTATTATGACTGAAACATCTTCCTTTCAGGAAGCAGTGCAAGACCCCACTTGGGCTGATGCTATGGTAGAGGAGTATGACTCCATTGTCAAAAACAGTGTATGGGAAATTGTCCCAAGACCGATTGATAAATCAGTGGTAGGTTCGAGATGGATCTACAAGGTAAAGCAAGCTGCTGATGGGAGTGTGGAGAAATACA
>ML794912.1:293371-313821 GCA_009831015.1 Picea engelmannii | reverse complement strand
TCCAAGGATGTATGTGTCAAACTTTTGGTACCACATCCTAGGTGATTGCTTCAGACCGTATAGTGACTTCTTTAACTTACAGACTAGCTCTTTCTTTCCCTTCACTACAAAGCCTTCTGGCTGCTTCATGTAGATTTCTTCTTTCAGATCCCCATGTAGGAATGTTGTCTTCACATCCATTTGTTCCACTTCAAGATCAAAAGCAACATCAATAGATAAAAGAAATCTAATAGGGATCGTCAGACGCAGTTGTCGTATCTGACGCACCCACACACACACACATGCAAAGAATATAACAGATACCCAACAAAGCCTACCAAACTCTTTTGGAAAGTGGATAAGCATGTCCTAAGATATATGAAGGGCACATCTGAGTATGGATTATGGTACAAACAGACGGATGAGGTGAAGTTGCATGGCTTCATGGATGCAGATTGGGCAGGCAACCCAATGGAAAAAAATAGCACATTAGGAGGGATCTTTAGTATCGGATCTACAATTGTTTCTTGGTACAGCAGGAAACAAAGATCCATGGCACTTAGTTCAGTGGAAGCGGAATACATGGCAGCCAACCAAGCTACATGTGAGGCTATCTGGATGAGAAAGATCTTGGTTGGTTTGTTTGGTTCTCATTTAGATCCGACAGTGATTTATTGTGATAATCAGAGTTGCATTAAACTCTCAATTAATATTGTGTTTCATGACAGATTTAAGCATATAGATATCCGGTATCATCATCTCAGAGATTGTGTGCAACGAAAGATCATGTTGCTTCAATACATTCCTACGGAAGATCAGGATGCAGACATTCTGACAAAGGCACTCACCAGGAGAAAATTCGAATATCATAGAGACAGGATTGGGGTGAAGGATAATCCCTTTCTTGTTCAGAGGGAGAGTTGAAAAGTCAACAAGAAAGATGTGTCTAATTTACTTTTCCCTTAATTAAATTAGACAATAAATATTAATCTATTATCTCTTTCATAACTGAGTGATTTGGAATTGTAACAGAATTACAAGTGTAGTTAAGTGAGTTAATCTTAGTTGTATTAGTGTGAGTTCAATGAATTAATTATTCATTAATTCACAATCAGTTAACTCGCATGCAACTGGAGATTCGCCACGGTTAACTACATGCATGTTAGTTCCAATGGACACCAGTTGAGATAACAGGTGAAAGGGACAGTTTGGCTATCAGTTGTGATTTTTTCACACATGCAGTGGATATGCTTATGAGTATGTGCAAACGAGGCAATTCGTATGTTCGAGAGAATTAGGGATTGCAGAGTTTGTGGAGAGGAGGCAGGCTGTCTGGACACAAGAATTGGCGTATGTATTTACTAATTTGTGTATGATAGTGTGAGATGATTGTATTGTACTGAGAGCTCTTGGATTAGAGTTTTGTATGAGATTGTTTCATGATTCATGATATACATAATATATGATAGTGGGGTTTTTAGCTTTACGCTTTCTCGTTAAAACTTTTGTGTTGTGTGTTATTGATATTTCACTTTGTGCATTGTGGTTGTGATCATGGTTTAATTGCTTCCGCAATAATAATAGTAGAAGCGATTATGTATTTAACAAGTGGAAGAAATTGTTAGATCAGGAGAATCGCAGGAATACATTAATTTGTATCGAAATTTATACACTCAGTTGTGAATCTCCTTCATTGCTTCTGCAAAGTCTTCTGCACTAGCACTCCAGAATTCAGTTTGTTCTAAATCTTTCAATTCAGAAACTCCCCTTGGCTGCATTCCATATACAATTTGGAATGGACTCTTCCCTGTTCTTCTGTTGAGTGAATCATTATAATAAAATTCTACCTATGGCAGAATGTGGTCCCATTAACTATGGTGTTCAGTCACTAAGCTCCTCAACAAATCCCCCAAGCTTCTGTTCACAACCTCTGTCTTTCCATCTGTCTGAGGATGATACGCTGAGCTAAAAGACAAACTTTCCCCCAGCTTCTTCCGTAAGGTCCTCCAGAAATGTCCTATGAACTTGGTATCTCGATCAGAAACAATACTCCTTGGCAAGCCGTGAAGTCTGACGACTTCCTTGAAAAATAGGTTTGCAATATGAGTTGCGTCACTGGTTTTCTGACATGGTATGAAATGTGCCATCTTGGAAAATCTGTCGACTACGACAAAGATTGAATCACATCCTCTTTGTGTCCTTGGCAGTCCCAATATAAAATCCATGCTCACTGCATCCCACGACCTTTCTGGTATGGGTAATGGTTGATATAACCCTGTGTTCTGCATTTTCCCTTTTGTGTGCTGACAAATCCTGCATCTGTCCCCAAATTTCTCAACATCTGTCCTCATCCCTGGCCAAAAATATGAGCCATTCAACTTTGAGAACATTTTATCATGACTGAAGTGTCCAGGAAATCCTCCACTATGTTTTTCCTTCGCCAGGTTCTCCCTCATGGAGCATTTTGGAATACATAGCTGATTGCCCCAGAATAATAACCCATCCTGGATCATATAATCAGTCCATTAGTTTATGTCCCTGAGAACTGGATTCTCAGATGCCTCATATGCCTCCTTAAAATCTGGATCATCTCTGTACATTTCTTTGAGGTTATCAAAACCCAAAGTTTTGACTCTGAATTCCTGCATCATCAAACATTTTCTTCTCAAAGCATCAACAACTTTGTTAGCAGTTCCAGAAATATGCTTGATTGCAAAAGTAAAATTCTGCATGAATTCAACCCATTCAACATGATTTTGGTTCAACTTCTCCTATTGAGTCACAAATTGTAAAGCGTGATTATTACTGTACAAAACAAACTCTTTGGGAACCAAATAGTGTCTCCATTTCTTCAGTGCTTGTATGACTGCATAGAATTCTTTGTCATATGTTGAGAACTTGATCTTCGCTTCATTCAGTTTCTCACTGAAATATGCGATCAGCCTGTCGTCTTGGCTCAAGACTGCTACAATTGCAAATCCACTCGTGTCACACTTGACCTGGAATGTCCTGCTAAAATCTAGCAAAACCAGAATTGGTTGTTCCGTGATCTTCTTCTTCAGCAGATTGAAGCTTTTCTCTGCCTCTTCTGTCCAGTGAAAATATTTGTGTCTTTTCTTCACCGTATCCATCATTGGTGCGCTAATTCCACTAAAGTTTCGAATGAATTTCCTATAGAAACTTGCCAAAACATGGAAGCTTCGAACTTCAAACACGCTCTTCGGCGATGGCCAATTCTTAATTACATCCACCTTTTCTGAATCCATCTTCAACTCATTCGCAAAGATAACAAAACCCAAATAAATGAGTTATGTCCTCATAAATGATGATTTCTTCACATTAGTCAACAATTTCTCTTGATGTAATCTTCTCATCACTGCAGCTAAATGTTTTAAGTGCTCAACTTTTGTCTTGCTGAAAATTACTATATCATCAAGATATACAATGATGAATTTCCCAATGAAATCCTTCAAGACTTTGTTCATCAATCTCATGAAAGTACTGGGTGCATTCGTTAAGCCAAATGGCATAACAATCCATTCGTACAGTCCCTCATTCGTATTGAATGTTGTCTTCCATTCATCACCTTCCCTCATACGAATTTGATGACACCTGCTTTTCAAATCAATCTTTGAAAAAAACTTGCCTCCACTCAAGCAATCCATCAAATCGTCCATCCTTGGTAATGGAAATCTGTATCTGATGGTAATCTTATTGATTTCCCTTGAGTCTGTACACATCCTCCAGCCTCCATCTTTCTTTGGGCTGAGCACTATTGGAATAGCGCATGGACTCAAGCTCTCTCTAACCAATCCTTTGTCCATTAAGTCTTGGACCTGTCTCTTGACTTCCTCATTTTCCTATGGCGTCAACCTGTACGTAGCTTTGTTTGGTAAACTGGCTCCATGTATAATATCAATGGGATGACTTATACTCTGATAGGTGGCAACGAACATGGTACTTCGTCCACTACTATATCAACAAACTCTTCCAGCAACTCCTGGATTTCCTCTGGTAAATCATCCACTCTTGTACTAGTTAAAACAATTTTAGTCTTTCTGACCACAATAAATTGTGTGTCTTCCTTCTTCTTAACCTCCTTAATAATTTCCTTCCCACTCATGAGAAGTACAGTGTTGCTCACCTCTGGTTTCACTTCTTTATCCTTAATCGGCAACAACATGTGTGTCCTCCCATTCTTCTCCAGGGTGTATGTGTTCTTTCTCCCATCATGAATCACATTTCTGTCATATTTCCATGGTCTACCCAACAATCGATGACAAACATCCATGGGAATGGCATCACATAATATTTCATCTTTATATCCTCCTATTTTAAACTAAACTAAACATTGTTTAGTGAAATTTACCTGATGTCCTTTTTGTAGCCATGAAACTTTATATGGGCTTGGATGTACAACAGTCTCCTGCTCTAGCTTTTCTACCATCTCTGTAAATACGAGATTGTCTGTGCTACCACTATCCACTATGACTTTGCATACTCTGTCTTTAGTTTTGCAAGCAGTTTGAAACAAACTGTTTCTTTAGGTTGGGTTCTCTGCCTCCTTCTCTGGCTTTAGGAGAACTTTCCTCATCATTAAAGATCTTCCGCCCTCAGCATCTTCTGTCTCAACATTCCGTCCTTGAGCTTCGGCAATGTGAGTTTCACCACCATGTTTTTTCTTATCTGGACACTCATAGGATTTATGTCTGATATTTCCACAGACAAATCATTTTACTTCACTACCTCTACCTCTTCCTCTTCCTCTGGCTCGAGGAAAAGTATTTCTATCAGCATACTACCCTCTTTGTGAGCTTCCTCCTCTCTCACATTGAGTTTGAGGTTTCTTTCCCTCTACTTTAGGTCTCTAAGTTTTGTCTTGGGCAATTGTTTGTCCTTTGGCCTGACTTCTGCCTCGACCTCTTTGACCTGGTTTTCGGCTCAGCTTCTCTTCGGCTTTCAGAGCCATATGATAAGCATCTTCTAAAGTCCAAAGGGTCATCATGCTCATCTCATCTTGAATGTCATATCATAGACCATTCATGTATCTGGAAACCTTTTCATCATCACTTTCCCGATGACCTGCTCTAATGTTTATCTTGTATAATTCTTCAGTGTATTCCTTCACTGACATCAACTTTTGTCTCAAATTTTGCATCCTCCGAAACAGAGTGATTTGATAATCCTTGGGTATGAATTTGGCTTTCATCTTTGCAACCATTCTCTCCCAGCTTTTGATTTTCTGCTTGCCTTTGCAGCGTCTGTCAGCCTGCAATTCATCCCACCATAGTGTTGCATTCCCTTTGAGTCTAGTAATGGCATGTTTGACTTTCTTGTCTTCCTCGACATCCTCATAGTCGAAGTATTTATCCAGAGCTCTAATCCAGTCTAGAAGCTCTTCAACATCCAGGTTTCCCTCATACATGGGAACCTCCATCTTTGCTCTGGCACCTATCTTTGCAACAACACTGAATAGGCATTCATCTGCAACATCTTTGGCTGCGACTTCTTCTCCTTCATTTCCAACTTCATTTTCACTTTCATCTTCCCTGATATCCCCAGTGTCAACTGTGCGCCTATGTGTTGTCTCCATGGCCTCGATTCTAGCACGTAACTCACGCATTTCTCTTTCCACTGCTAGATCAGACAATGACATTGGCCTGTCTCTTCTTCTCGGCGGCATGGCTGAGAAATGTTTTTCCTCTTTTCTCTGCTACGGAAAGAAAAGAACTTTCTCTGAGCTCTGATACCAAATGGTGCAGACCTGAACCCTCGGGCCAATATCCGCATAGGATCATTCTAAAATTCCCTTGAGTTTAAGTGGCTCTTTTGATTCCCTCTGGAACCTCCAACGAATCCACAGGTCCTTTGTAAAAACTTTCCCTATGTAACTTGACACCAAGCACAAGCTTTTCCTTCTCCAAGTGACCACGAGCTTGTCTTAGCACAAGCATCTTTCGCAACTCGCATGTTCGTGAGTCGAAGGCCCTCAACTTTTCTTCACCCAATGTCGATACCTGAGATGTGATGGGGTATGGCTCCTTCCTTGACAACACCCTCCACACGTAACCGGTGGCTAGGGCTAAGTACTAGCACCTCTTCGCAACTCGCGATCTTGCGAGTTGGAGTGTTGAACTTTGGAACTCTCCCTTTACGAAACTCCGAGAGGCGATGGTTGATTTCATTTTCGCACTTCTCGCAACTTGCAATCTCGTGAGTTGGAGTGTTGAGTCTTCGTGCTCCTCCTTTGCAAAAATATGAGAGGCGATGGGTCAACTGTGAGTTGAATCCTTCAATGCGGCGAGTACATGCCTCCTGTCACCGCTTCTTCCTCTCTCCGGGTGTCCTATCGTCACACCACCTTTCAACCATGTGGTTCCCACCAAGTAGACGTGCCACGTGTTGAACGAGCCCTCGTAACTCACAATCTCGTGACTCCTACAATCGAAATTGATTCCTCCCAACCTCTGAAACTCCAATATGTGATATAGCGAAGAGGTTTTGATCCCGACGGTCGCTCCTACTTCTCACTATTCGGGTCTTCGCACAACCAAAGCATTTGGTCTATCCTCCGAACTCATGATATGCGATACCCGTGAAGATTCAGATCTAGTGGTTCTCCCGCGGCTTGGATCCAATGGTTTGGATCTCTTCCTCCACTTCTCGCAACTCGTGACTTCGCGACTCCAAGAGTTTGGTCTTCCACCTCTAAACTCACGAACCCCGATTTGTCGAAATGATCCTGACAGCTCCACTATCACAATCAATGGTCCACGTTGAGCCTTACCTCCCGAAGGGTGGATTCATCCAATGCTTAGCCTCCTTGCATCTTCACTGAATCCCACAGTCCTCGCAACTTCATGAGTTCTCCATGGATAATTTCAACCGTCTGATTCAATCCTTAATGAATCTCTGTCAAACGAGCCAATGTTCTTCCCCAAAACTTAACCTTCTGTGTGACATTTTCAATCTCCATCTCCCTTTGAGTATTTTCAAAGGTGTTGATGCTCCTAAGCGTTCTCTTGCAACTCAAGTCTCAAAAGGACTCCTGCATGCACTCCTTGCGACAATCTTTCAAATACTCCTGGGTATTTGATCTTCCAACTCTGTGCACTTTCAGCAATAGTAGTCCTTCAACCTTTCAACCTTAGTTGATAAGTTCTAAGGCCTCGACTAGCCCACGCACACCTTGTACGGCTTCTGTGCTTCACCTGCACTTCTGCTGGAATGAGAACAATGGTATCCCTCCTGAGCTTTCTGAGATAAAACTCAGAACCCTTGTCAACGCACACCTTGCAAACGCTTCACTGCACTCCTTGCAGGAAATCTCTCAGGAAGAGAAACAATTGAAACTCATCCTCTTTCTCTCCCAGACTTCATATATTCAACATGAAATCACACATTCAATACACCATTGAAACAAATGCATAAACAGAGAAATAAATCAAATGTAAGCATACCATTCAGCATATGTAAACAATACACATCATAACACCATGAAATCTGAGTCAATGCTTCATATATTTCAATTACTTCTGTACATGGGTTCTTCTCTACAGCTCTTTGCTATAGCTCTCTTCTCCTTCTCTATGCTCATGATACAAAAAATCTATGATACAAAGGCGAGGGTGTCTATATCCATTTTCCCTCCTACTTTCTAAACTATCTAATCTATGAACTCAAATCTACCTACTTTCATTAACTGGGCTTAAATTCCTTTTACATTGACAGATGAGAGGAAATCGCTCAAGACCTGTTTACAACATGCAAGTATGTTTCCCTTAACTACTACATTAATATCTGTTCATTAATTTTTCAAAAACATTTCAACATGTGCAAAATGTGTGTTCGCTCCTCCAGTTATCTTCTGCCTTCATGCTCACTTGGTTGGCTGCTTACGATGCTCCTGCATTAGTGCGTAACTGGTGCACGCACGTGAGGGAGGCCAAGGAGGAGGCAGAGTTGGGGGTGGAAGAATGGAGTGTGTGTGGGAATGGAGTGACAAGAGTGGTGCAGTGGTTGTGGTGCCCGGGTGGTGGGTGGGTGGCCAACCACCATCAAATAATTAAACTTAAAAAAAAAAATCAGAGTGGGAAACATTCCTGGGAAAAGGAAAAGGGAGGGGGATGGCATTCAAATCCTAGGGCCTGCAAATGGCCATGAAAAGGCCTAGAATTTCATCCCAACTCATAAATTTCAACATCTAAAGGGGCTATGGAGGCTTGGGCCTGATTCCCAAGAGGGGTTTGAATTCCCTCCCCTTTGCATATTTTTCACACACAACTAATTGAACTCAGCAACCAAAAAAACTGAACCAACAGACATTACATGAAATCTGAAGCAGTAATCATACAAACATCCCAAAGGCATAAATTCACTCTTCCATGCACATATTCCACCACACCCAACAAGTTTTGTTTTCCATTGAAATGAGACTGGATGGGGGTTTACCTGGTTCAATGCCTGAAGAATGTTGCACGGTGTTGGTTGGCTATCCAATGCAGAGTTGCACCTACTGCAAGGAGATCTCCCTCTTCTGCCATGGATGCATGTTGCATAGCTCCCCCTCCCCTTGGCCAAAATGCCAAAATGGCTTGAGAAAGGGGAGATGGGAGGTTTTGTATTTTTAAGTTTTTCAAAAAAAAACAAATTTCCCAATGTTGCGTGTCCCCTCCTCAATTTTCAAATTTTCTGAAATTTTTTATAAAATTTTCTGATTATTTTTTTAATATTCCTTGAAAACTGTGCAATTCAAAGTTTGACTTTGACATTGTTGTTGTTGACTTAGCCCCAAAAATGTTGCTAGGTGACACAAAGTCAAAATTGGACACAGGACACATTTTTGGAAAGGTATCGACGATATCGTCGATAATATGTCATCGCCAATCTGAAATAATGCCACCTCAGACCTCAAATTCGGCTTGGAACAATGGTCGCTTAAAACCCCTGACTTGTTGGTGGGCCCACATGACACCCAATGTTGTGAAAGGTTCCAAATCGTCATACGATATCCAATAGAGGAAAATGAGGTACCATTGGAAAGGTATCGATGAGTACTTGAACGAGGTGGACATAGATTTGAGTGTTGGGGATAGTAATTTATGTTTTAGCTATCATGAAACCCTACCATGTGAGTTGGTTGTCCCCCTTTTCCCAAAATAACTGACCAACTTATGACAGCTCTAACTGGGCCATCCGAGGTCGGAATGAGGAAAATGAGGAACCATAAGAAATTTATATGAGTCTATTACAGTGTGACATATTTGAATCCATGATTTAAAACTCTTTACCAATACGTTTTTAAACCCCGAAGAACTACAACCAATTTGGTGTCTGAAATTGGTCATGAATTTGCAGAAGCTTGTTCTTACCAACCGGGGGTCCAAACCAAGCACGAGATATACCATTGGAAAGGTATCACATTTCCCTACACCATGTCTGGGTTTTATTTTACTTTTGAAAAAATAATATGAACAAAATCAGACCAGGAAGTCATAGCTATTGGTTTTGGCCATTCAGGTGACGCGAACTTTGCGTCCTCTATACAGGATCATACGAACTTAGAATTAGACTCATGATAGCCCGTTGGAAATATTTCCCTGATACCTACAGCATGGAAGCATTGTATTTCATGAATTTTGACCATATTTCATCTTATTCTTTGCAAAAGGACCCCATCCCCAAGGGACCCACCTAGTGACAAGCGAAGGGGGGCAACGTTAAAATTCTTGTAAACTATGTGTTTAGCTCATGAAACCTGAACCGAACAGTCTTGAAATGAGGAAGAAATTATTTGGGAGGGTTCAAAACCCCTTGAGGGTATCCAAATGATACTCTTTGAAGGGAAAAGGCCATAGTAACTATGACCCCCGCAACTATATTTGACTGGAACCATAACAGCAAGGGACATTTGTGGAGTAGTAACTATGTAAAACACCATGTTGAACCAAAAGCAGATTTTTGGGTCAACATTGTTGGCGTTGGAGGGGGAATGCCTTCCAAAGCATGTACAAAAATGGTATCACCGATGTGACATGTGGGAATACTCAGTGGAAATTTATACTTTCAAAGTGACCGATATGGGTGGGGGGGAATTCAACTGTAGTATAAGGACCATTCTTCACATTAGGGATAACCGAAGAATGATAGGGGTGTGGTAAAGATATAGATAAGAATTTATACTGAGATTTACATAAGATAGAAGAATGGGAATAATGACCCAGGTTTTTTTGAGCAATGTGTCCCAAGTGGCACGGGTCCCTCGCCTGGATTATGGTTTTTAATTTGAAATAATTTGTCCCTAAGACCTCATAGATTGTATAAGAACCTAACCATAAGGAATCAAACTAGTGATGTTTGGATGGGGCCTCATTTTATTTGTCCCATAGTAAGACATCATATCCTACTTTGTAATTTACCATTGTGGTTCTTTTATCGAAGGAACATTTAACAATGTCTTTCTTCTTTTGGAGGTGTTGGAATGCGTCTTTTCTTACCTCTTCTAGTTTGATGTGTGTGTCTAAACGATGTTGTAAATGTTGGAAATCATCTTCTTCCTCAGCAATAGCCAACCTCAAGGATGGAATTTGTAAGTGAACATGCAGGAAAACATGAGCTCCATACACTAGAGTGTAAGGACTTTGACCTGTTGTTGTCTTAGGGGTTATATGATCAACCCATAAGGAAAATTTTATCTTTGTGTGACAATCATTCTTGTTATCTTTGACTGTCCTCTTCAGGATATGAATCACATTTTTATTTTTTGATTTGGCCAATCCATTACCTTGGGGGTAATAGGTGGAAGATCGAAAAATTCGGATGTCATATGTAACACCAAGGTGGAGCATGACATCATACATTAAAGCTGATCCATTATCAGTTAATATCTCAACAGGGGTTCCAAAACAAGATAAAATGTTATGTTCAACAAATTTTTCCACCTTTTGAATTGTAGCGTTCCTAACAACGATTGATTTATCCCACTTTGTAAAGTAGATTGTAGCTGTTAAGATGAATACGTGACTAGCATTGGAAGGCAGTGAATCTGGCCCAATAAATTCCATGCCCCATCTTGTGAAAGGGACTTGGAATTCAATAGGCCTAAGAGCCAAGGAAACTAACTTTTTCTTCCCAGCGAAGCATTGGAAAGATTCGCATTTTCGAACTAGTAAATGGGCATCTTTGTGGAGTGAAGGCCAAAAGTAACCTGCATGTAAAACTTTTTCTGTAGTGGTTTTGGCTGAAGTGTGAACTCCAAAAACCCCGGAATGGAATTTTTCAAGTGCCATTTGGGCTTGGTCAAGAGTTAAGCATCGTGACAAAACCCCATCAAGTTTTCTTCGATAAAGGATTCGGTCCTGTAAAACATATCAGACAAGTTGCAAAAAGAGTGTTCATTTGGATTTAGTATCCATGTTCGGTGGGAAAACACCATTGATAATAAAATATACAATAGGCCCATACCATGGTTGTGAGGCTAACTCAGTTTTGTTAACCATTTCTTCTAAAGAAATCAAGTAATCTACTTGAGGTGTTTCATCTATGATCGAGGGGTGGGATTCAGTTAGAAATTCATCCAGCCCTGTTCCCCTTATGGTTTTCGTCAGTTTAATGTCCAAGTCATACTCTTGCATGAGCATGATCCATTTGGACCACTTACTTTGCAATTCAGTTTGATTCAAGGCAGTGACTAGGAGAGATTTAGGCATAAAAACATGAACTTTATGGCCTTGGATGTAATGTTGAAATTGATCCAAGGCTTTATACAAATAATAACCATGTTTCTCCAGTGCAGAATAGTTCAGTTGGTGTGTCTTCAAATTTTGGCTCACAAAGGCTATTGGCCTAAGATTTTACTCATGATCCTTTTGCAATAAGATTGCAGAAATTGTCTCCTATGAAGAATTAATGTACATGAAAAAGTATTTAGAGGGATTAGGACTAATTAAAAGAGGGGTAGAAGCAATTTCTTGCTTAATGGATTCAAAAGAATCACGCGTAGGGGCATCCCATTTGAACCGAATTTCCTTTTTCATAAGATATTTAGAGGTTTGACTAGTTGGGAAAAATTAGGAATGAAGTGTCTTAGGAAGTTTATCTTTCCGAAGAAATATTTCATTTATTTTTTATTAGTAGGTAAGCGCATCTTTTTTTATTTCTACCACTCTCTTGGGATGAAATTTGAAACCTTCTCAAGAGAGGATGTGACCCAAACGTTTTCCTTCCATAACACCGAAAATGGCCTTCTTAGGATTTAAAGATATGCCAAACTTACGACATCTATGAATAACCTGCCTGGTGTTCAAAGTGACTACTTCTTTCTTTGGAAAATACCGTGAGATTGTCGAAGTAGAAAACAATCATATTACCCAATAAGCCTTTGAAATCAATGGCCATGGCACGTTGAAAGGTGTTCTCGGCATTAATCAAGACAAAAGGAATCTTGTTATATGCACACAAGCCCCAATGAGTAGTGAAGGTGGTTTTATGACTATTAGAGGGCTTGAGGGATATCTGATTGTAACCTGAGAACCCATCTAAAAGGGACATCATTTGAGACCTGCATACTTGTTATAGAATCTCTTCCATCGGTGGGATGGGGTAGTTGTCTTTTAGGGACACCCTATTCAAATGTCGAAAGTCGACACACAAACAAATATCACTAGTTTTCTTCCTAACGAGAACCAAGTTAGATACCATTGTGAGTAATGGACATGGTATATGACCCCAGATGATTCCATCTTGTCTAATTCATCTTTAATTGTTTTTTCCAAAGTAGGGTTGTTATTTCTTTGTCTCTTCCTATAAGGTTTTGAATCAGGCATTATGGGTATGGCATGGACTATCTCTTGCATATCGAAAAACTTGAGGTCTAAGTAGGACCAAGGAAAAAAATCCTTGAACTTGGTTAAGAGTTCTGTGAATTGAGTGATCTCAGAAGGGGAACAATGTTAACCTATATAGACCATTTTTGGATATTTATTAGTTCCCACATTAATAGGGATGGATTCTCACACCTTTATAACATATTCACTATCAATACTAGGTGCAGGAGTAGTGGCATCATTCAAAACAAACGTGGATTCCGGTATAGAAAAACTAGGGGGGATCTTATTTGTCTTCAATTGGATTATGTTCCTGGTTTCCTCTTCCAACTCATGGATAATATGTAAATCTTTGAATTCCTCCTTGCTTTGAAGGAATCTACAAATTTGTTCGTTACTATCAAAAAATTTCCAAGAGTCGACATTATCAGGTAACACAGGTCTATATAAAATTTGGACCTTTATATCTTCGATAGACCTTACGAAATTCGAAGTGAAGCAAGAACCAGCCAAGGCCAAAGTATCAGCTACGTGGTTTGCATCTCTAGGCACAACTTGAATGTTGAAAGATAAGAACTTCTAAATAATTTCCTTATCCCTTTGGTGGTATTGTTTGAGGCATGGGTTGTGAACTTCATATTTGTCTCTAATTTGATTCACAACCAATTCAGAATCCCCACTCACCAACAAATTGCATATTATTAAGTCTAAGGCCTTTTGGAGGCCTTGAACTAAGGCTTCGTATTCATCCATATTATTAGTGTTAGGAAATTCTAACCAAAAACAGAAAGGGATTTCATTCCCCATGGGATCACACAAAAGGAACTCAACCCCAGATCTGTGCTTGGATTTAGCACTGTCAAAATCCATACTCCACACCATTTCTTCCAACTTATAAGGAGGGACCTGTGCATATTCCTAATATAACACAGTATATGTACCCATACCTGTATCTTGAAAAGACACATGTTTCATATTATAGGAAGTAGGTACAACCTGCTCTCGGTACTTTGGTTCCCTCCTAATGACAACTTCAACACCCTTATGGGGAAAGGTGAAGTGGGTTCCCTCCATGAAGTAACGACTGTTTTTGACTTTGGTGGACCACTCCCTCCCTAAAATTATGCCATATTCTTCAGGTATATCTGCTATGATCACGTTTATGAGCATGATCACCTCCGGATCTTGGTCGTAAGTAATGAATAAGTCCTTGATGTAACCGATGGTTTCTACAGTCCTTGAATCCAAAGCTAACATATATTTACACGAGCCCATGCATTCAATACCTAGTATTCTCATGACTCGAAGGGGAATGACATTGTGCCTCGCTTCTGTGTCAGCGACACAGTTATGGAGCACAAAATCAAAAATTAAAACTGAGATATAGAAAGGAGGAACCCCAGGGTCTAAATCAATAACATCATATGATTCCCTAGGTTGAGAAGATGACTCTTTGGAAAGAGGAACTCTCTATTCCATTCGTGGAGTAGGAGGTGCTTGTAGAACACGTGAAAGGTTTTCAAACTGATCAGGTGTTATAAGAGCATCTAGTAATGTCATGTGGGTGGGGACCTTCACTAGATATTCAATGACATTGTAAGGTACCGGTATTAGGAAGCAGGGTGGTGGATTATTAGGAAATTTTACCTTATTTGGGGTCCAGGGAACCTTGTTCCTTGTAAGGGAAGGTAATCTACCATTCACAGGAATTTTTCCTTTTTCATCATCCTTGGGATCTCTTTTGGCCTCTTCCACCCCTTGCGGAGTGGTTTTAGGCCATGACTCCTAGTTTCTAAAACAAATCTTCTGAAAGCAAGATGATCATCATCGCAGGGAATAGAGTCTTCCATGTTAACTTAGTCATTTTGGGAAGTGGAAGAAAGCTTGTTTTTTACTAGAGGTAGAGGGGCTTTTCCATTTTTAGACAATTCCATGTGACATGTATATGAGTAAAAATGCTCAAGATCATGGAAGTCTTGGAAAAAGTGACACCAATCCACTTCAGTAGCATGTTTCCTAGGAGTGGGAGTAAGAAGGAAAGGAGGTCTTGGCCTCGCAGGAGCATAAAACCTCAATTCATTCACCTTTCGATTAAGGGAAAGTATTTGGTTGCTCGTGTTCATTAAAAAATTGAGTGTTTCCAAACTTTCCCTTTCTTCAATCCTCGAAGTTTGTGCAGGCGAAGGTTCATACCAAGGACGCTCATTTTGAGGTACATCATTATGTTGAGCACTCAACACACCCTAAAAAGCCTATGTCATCTTTTCACTTTTTGGGTACCACTTGATCTTTGCATTTTCTGATTCAACTTCATTTTGAGAAATTTTTGTCTTTTCTTATTATCTTGACTCTCATTAGCTTTTCAGGTCTGTTTGAACTTATGAAACCCCATGACTTAAAAATCCTTAACGCTTGAATAAAGAATCAAAATCCAAGACATTTCACCTGACAGACTCAATTTCGACATCAGAAGGAATTCAAATATGGAAAAGAACCACTCGGGAAACCTCAGTCGCCGAGCTCCGATCTCCATTGGTATCGGCAAAAGGAAGTTTTGTTTTACGCCAAGTATTGCATAAATATATCGTCGATAGCCGATCCCCTTCGGCATCGATAAAAGATGAGGGGAATAGTCATTAACCAAGAAAGAAAAGAGATTTTTGATAGTCGATGCTCGATGCTCTTATCGGAACTGGGGAAAGCCTAAAAGGATTACCATAGACATTATGACCATGCTAAAAGATACTCCTGATCACCGATCCCCGATGTGTTTTCGGCATTGGGACTTTTGCGAAGAAGTTAATCCGAAGAAAAAACACATGATAGGTTTATCGTTGATCGCTGACCCAGGATAATTTTCGGCATGTGAAAGCCATGGTTTGTTTTAGAATGAATAAATTAAGAAAAGTCTCAACTCCGATTAATACATGCGAATTAGGTCACCGGTCTTCAATGCTAGGTGTCTTTGCTAGATGGAGAACCGTACAGTCTAGTTTTACCTCGAGTAATTCTTGGTTCCCTAAGTCCAAGTAATGCCTCTGAGTCATCTTTTCCATGAAAACATTGTATGATGAGATTGATTAGGGTCAGATATTTTACGAGAGACATCAATGAAAACATTCAAAGCGTATCCCCGATTCTCGATCCACCCACTAAGAAAGTGACATGATGGGACATTTTAGAGTAGGATACGATTAGATTTTGAGAATTTAAGGGTCTAATTAATACCAAATCCCACATTAGTTTCGACCTCCTACGTAAATCAAAACATCCATTTAAAATCACCGATAGACCACATCACCCCCTGCGCCTCCATCGTCAACCCACAATGAATTTAAGTTGCAGATATTTGGTGGCAGGTTTGTTTAAATTACACTAATCACCCTAATTGAATGGCTAATGCGGCACAATAAGTTCTTCACCAGTTTAAATTATATTGAGCCGTTGAAAGAAGAATCATTTTGCGCGCAAGGAAATTCAGAGCATCCAAAGAAGCGAGACGATAAATTTGAAAGATGCAGAGATCCTGTGAGTATCAAATAACCAAGTTTATCAAACCTATACAGGAACAATTCCTCCAATAAATCCAACCACTAGACGATCATTGAAGGCACCAAAGCTGAAAGAACCAGAGTTGGGTGAAGGATCCTCTCCACGGGTCGCGAAACAATTGGAATACACTCCAAAACTGGAGCCTGTCATCAAAACAATGACGAAGAAGGTTTTTAATCAACCTCTAGCCTTTGGAGATACAGAGGCAAGCATAGGGTCCAAGGAGGCAGTCCCACATTGGTGACATCTCTTTAAAAATATCATATGGGAATAATACCCAGAATATATCCCATACAACGACCTAGATGTGAGGGCACTTGACAACGAGGTGTTTCTGAATATCTTATGGTCGTACCTTCATATGGTAGCAAGAAGAACCCCCATCTTTCCCTGTATATAACTTTTGAAGTGGCTCATCAACCACATAGACACAAAGAAGTTTTTAATCAACGACAAAAATGGTGGGTGTGTCGGGGTATTCCTTCTGGTGGAGGTCCAGAAATATTACAAAATTTGATACCCCGAGGAATGACTGAATACATATTTCATCATGAATTTCTACGAGCGCCATGATACTAGCTAGGTGATGGCCTCATGGTGGAGGGAAGACAAAAAATACACCAACCAGAGCACCAATTGATACCATACGGCCAACTTAAGGGAGCCATACATCTACTTGATGGCTCTCATCTACCAATTATATGGGGAGAAGGACTGCTCCATATTTTTGGAGGCGTGGATGCCCTTAGCTTACACAGTGGTGATTTCAGGGAGTGGCTTCAACTGGGGAGCCATAATTTCTAAGCAACTGAGCATATGCATACAACAGGCTCAGACATCGAAGGAAGGAGAGACACCAACCTTCTACATGGCTTCATATTTACTTGATGTCATGTGTGCCAGATTTTTTTTTTGTCAGAATGAACCTGAGCTGGAACATCGCAGAGCTCTCGGTCCAAGTATATTTCAACATCCTATGGGAGAATAGGTACAATAAATATTACTCCCTCATCTACGATGAATTCATTGTAAATATTTATTTCATTATTTTTAGGAAAGAATGCCCGAGACTATCGGTCGCGACCAAAAAGATGATATTGAAAGTAGGCCACTGGTATTTGGATGAGTGTGATACCTACATCAAGGTGTTCAGGGCTACCGGAGCACCACATCTCCTACCATATCATGTCCCGAATCGGCTTGTAGTAGGGGAGATATGCTACTAGATCATTCTGCAAGGTTACAACGCCACTATGGTCAAGGACAAGAAGCAGGAATTCATACCTTATGGTTTCCATTTAATCTTATACATGGTGAAAGACACTGCTCAATTCAAAAAATAAGGGTTGAGCCAATTAGAGTTCATATTATGGATGGATCGATTCCAAAATAATGATCCAAAGGTTCTGGTCTTGAAACATGCTTCTCAAGTGTCATCCTGCTAGCCATACGCCCACTACAAATTCCAATACGAAGTCTTCACGAAAAATTTCCAAGACTGGGAAGAGGTGGTGGCAAGGATGGATGACCCCAAAATGACCAGGTTTAGAGCCATGAGACTGGATGAATAGGTGACAAGAATAGAGAAATCGGCTCAAGAGGCCCTCAGAGCCAGGGAAGAAATGATAGCGGCAGAAGAAGCAGAGGTTCCCTTGGTAGCTCCAGTTCAGGATAGAGGTTTCCCTATGATGCAGGACACATGGGAAAGGGGGTTTCTCATGATAGAACATGTGCAATGAATAATTGGTCAGCTACAAGATGAAACATAACTCACAACAATGATGGGGTCCCCTGCCAACAACCCAGATAAAATCTAGACAAGCCTAAGCGGCCTTGAACTAATAGAAATTGATGAAATCGCCGAGTTAGAGAACCCTGAGATCACAAAGTCATAGGAAGGATCACCAGGGGGTGTTTCAGATCAACCAGAGATAGTCGGAACATTAGGGAGAGAAATTTCACCAAACCCCCTCGGTGAATTGATAAACATCTATTATGAGGAAGAAAGGTCAGAGGTATCCCTGGTGACCCTTGTAGAGATCATAGAGGAAAATGAGACAAAAAAGGCATCTTCCCCAGCTCCCGACGCTCAAATTCACCTTCCAGAAAGTGAACAAGAGGTTGAAAGAGTCTTAGACACTAAGCTTCCCGATGCACCAAATACCCAAGCGGATAGTCTGAAGGACGAGCCTGGGTCGGGAGAACAAAAGGAAGAAGCTCCACAGCTAGAAATTGGCGTCTCAATGGTCATGTTGATGGGGCTTAAATCCCCTGATTCAACAATAGGAACCAAAACCACCATCGAGGCCTAATTAGACTCTACAACGTTTGGAGTGGAATGGTTCCCCAGATCTTACAATCTGGCCAAATTATCGATGAGCTTTTGTGTTTTTTGGTGAATGCTCTTCCTTTGGTTAAAACAGTTTTTTTGGTATTTTCTCTTAGGTGGGGTAGGTACAAGAGAGGCAAGCTAGTATAAACCAACTTAACAAATATGGGACAAGAGTTTTAACTATTGGGAAGGGGTCGAGCTTGGGATAACCCGCTACTCGAACATGAAGACAACGATCATATGCCAAAGGGGCTTAGTAATAATACTTTAACTGAAAGAGCATCCAACTGTTGTCTGAGAAAGCTACTTAGCAGAAAGAAGACGCATATATGATCAAGATCAGGGTAAGAAAAATAATTCATCTACCGAGACATTCATCACATAGTTGAGGTAAACTACTTAGCATAGAGAAAGAAACACAACTGTAATCAATGTCACGATAAGAAAAATAATTCATCTACCAAGACATTCATCACATAGAAGCACAATGATTTAATTTCATCATTTAAAGCAAGGAACATTAAAACATTGCACCAGATAACTTGACAAAAAAATTAATTGCTCTTACTCATTTGTTGCAACATTCATGGAACAGGAAAGGAAGTAATTCTTCTCCAACTCCAATCACACACATTTGATGAAAATAGCTTGTCTCTGGTCCAGAAGGACTTCTTAATTCGTAGTAGTCTCAAAATAATGATCAACAACCAAAATAAAATATTTCTTACAACAACCATTGACCCCTTAACCATCGGTCGATGTTCCTATTTATAATATAAAGTCTTAACAATAATTAATGGTAAAATACGATTTGAGCTACTCAAGAATCGCCACGTGGCGTCATCATCTAACAATATTTCAACAGCCCATCCGAGTTGTTTCTTGAAAAGGGTGGAATCTTTCATAATTAGACCATTTGATAAAAAATTCTTCACAAGTGTTGGACCATGAAACCTGTGTTGTTCCATTAGATCCGCATAGATTCCCTTGATGTCTGTTGTGTGCACCCGATATTTTGCGAGGTTGACGTTCAACTTCTAAAGTATGGCTCTAGCTTTGGTTGGATGTCCTGTGAACTATTGTACTTTCTCGAGCTTTGCATCGATGACCTTTGAACATTCTTCGGCTCATGACACATCTTGTTAGGTGCACATCTTGATCATTCCGCTTAGGTTGATTAATATCGGGAGCTTGACATACTTCGTTGCTTCGATGATTCTTTCCATTTTTTGAAGGGATCACAGGACAGACTCTGGTCATTGATTGGGAAGGTTCTCCCTGCAATTAAACATAAATAGTTTAGCGATCAAGCAACCCATGATCTGTCATAAATAAACAATATATCAACACGTACCTGTGCAGCTTGTTAGTCTCAGTCATTTTTAATACTTACATGATCCCAAAAACTTCCTTTAAATGACATGTGAAGCCATAGATCCTCTTAGGTATAAATTTTTACACATCAAAATTACTCAACTGGATAAGTGTCGCATGTCCCTCTCAATTGTCGTAAGTGTCGCATCTTCCTTACAACTTTCGCAAGTGTCGCAAGTTGGTCACAAGTGTCGCAAACGATGTTCGAGCATATTGCCATGATGAAGACACTAAGGAGGCACTTAATGTTGTAGGAAAATCTGCCTGCGAACAAGTAGATCGACCTCTAAGGCTTGACCTTAACCCTAGACAGAAAAGTGCTTATCATGGACACTGAATTTCTTTCGAATCTATCTAAGCCTAATGCATGAGAAGGAAGAGTAACAGAA
>ML794912.1:222453-264337 GCA_009831015.1 Picea engelmannii | reverse complement strand
ATGAGGTGTTTTAAGTGTCTCTGTGATGTCGTCATTAAAGTAACATAATCCAACAGTATTTACGACACCCTTATAACCAACTTGTGACACTTGCGACAAGTTGTACAGAAGTTGCGACACTTGCGACAAGCGAGAGGTATGTGTGACACTTATCTAGTTGAGTGATTTGGATGTGTAACACTTAAAACATCTCATGCACTTGATTTGGAGAAGGAGAACTGGTCAGCTAAAGTCAAAGAACTCTTGACACCTGAGAAGAGCTTTAAATCAAGGGTTTTGAGGGTGAACGCTCTCCTAAGTCAGCCTTAGGAGCATTGGCGCTCCCCTATAAGGCCTCTGGGAGCATTATAATGCTCCCTTACCTGTCTGAAGGAGCGCTGGTCATATTTGAAGCACTGGTGCTCCCCTTAAGCTTCTAAGCAAGCGTTCCAGTGCTCTGATGCCCCTTTTGAAGGAGCGCTTCCTAACCTGGGGCAGTTGGTGACCTGTTGAGGAGAATAAGGAGAGGATATTTCAAGATTAGAAGGCAGTTTCATTTGAATTCTTGGTTTCATAAAGAGATCCCTGATATAAGGAGGAGGTTTCTCAACTTGTTCTAAAGATAACTCAAGAGGTTAAGCTCCTGTTAACCTATATAAGCAAGCTCTATGATGGTGGGAAGGGGGAAGAATTGCTAGCATGAAACCTATGATCTCATAGGAAACAATCAGTCAGCCAAAGGAGAGTGATCAGTGAAGCTGCTGCCATCCAGGTTGTGGATCTTTCGAGCAAGGGTTAGACGAAGGGGACTTAACGAAGTTGTCGCATTCGCATCTACGATTGTAAGTACTGGTGTCATTATTCTCATTAATATGACACGCTTGGCCTGTTTCTTTCTAGTTTGTGCCTGATGTCACATAAACTTATCATTGATAGATAGATTTGTTTTCAAGCTAATATCAATAGAGTAGGAAGTGGTCGTATCTTGTTTATATGCAGAACTTAGCGAGGAGCAAAGGATCAAAAGCGCAACTCGGAGCGTGAAGGGACAAACGTCGATAAAAAGGTACTTCTGTTATCCTTCCTTCTCATGTGTTAGTTTATATAGATTTGAAAGGAATTCAGTGTTCACGTTAAGCATTTTCTATCTTAGAGTTAGGGTCAAGCTCTTAGTGGTCATCTACCTGTCCGCAGGGAGATTTTCCTACAACAGAAACTGGCGACTCGACTGGGGAAGTAGCCTCAAATCGAAACTTCTTGTTTTGATTTCTCCTCATTGACCTAGTTTTACCCCATGATTGTTCCAGACCTAGTTCACTCCTCTTTTGATTGGGTTCATGAGATGATTGGCTCCCTCCCATCATACTCAGCCTAATGTTCGGGATTAAATTGCAATTTTTGGAATTTTTGACATTTTTTGGAGTTTTTGAACCTAGCGCCCCTGTCCCTGTGTTAACAGAGCGCCAACGCTCCCTAATAGCCTTAGATAGAGCGCTATAACTCTCCTTGCCTTTGGCAACAGAGCGCCAACCCTGCTTTGGCCAATAAACCTTCCAGAATTACTTTTTCTGGGTTTTTCCTCTGTGTTTCTCTCATTGGGTCACCTTGTGAGTCAATCCTTCCTCCTTTCCAACCTTGACATCTATCTTCTTTGAAGAACAAACATCTTACTATTTGGATTTTGTAGCCTTCTTCACTGTTGTTATTGAGTTTTTATGCCTTTTGGAGTTTGAAACTTATGCATTGTCTTTCTCTCCTTTTCAACTGAACGAAAAACCCTGGTGAAGGTCATCAAAGGTCTACATATCTGTTCATTTGGTTTTAGTTAAGATCATTGTTCTTCGACATTTATTTTTGTGTGAAGTTCTTGATTCTTCTTTGATTGTTCCTTTTCTTTCGCTTCTCATTTTGATCACAACGAGAGGGTGTATCGTTTGTACATTTCTTTCTTGTGTTGGTCTGATTTTCATTGATCCAAAAAGATAATTAGCAAGACGAGCATTGTTTTGAATTAATCATTATTCATATACAAATGAAAAAAGTACATCTTAATGATTAGTTTGCATTTTTGAAATGTTGTAGCATCATATTGGATTTGATTGAGAACAAAATTGATTGAGGGCATTCCTTATCAAGTGTTTGATAGTGAAAACGACTCTTCCTCTTTCCCTTAAATAGATATTCATTGAAAAGAAATGATTTCTTATCATATTTCATGCATATTTTTGGGATTTGAGTCATCATTCCATCAGTTTCACTTTCGTACACCCTCTGAGTAAACAACAGCCATTAAAATCAACGCTTAACTAAAATTTATCAGAATTTTTACATCTTTGTTAGCAAACCTACATTAGTTTAAGGTGTAGGGCTTTGGAATAGGTTTAAAGGATAACTTTCCAAAGCTATCAAACAAACTTAGTATCTTGCGGTAGGGAGAGTTAAATCCAATTATCGTATAAGTCTGCCTGGGATCCCCCTCTCACACAGGGGTTACGCACGAGGTCGCATTCGGGTGAGCTGCGGGGACTAACCCTCTGTGGTTTAACTGATTATGGTGGTCAGATCGTATTATGGGGGTCACTTCAAGGTAAATCCACAATTACTGCGTGGAAGCGTTTTAGTTGATTTCAGGCTCGATACCCTGCCTGTACGTTCAGATCGGACTGTCGACTGTTCCCGCCCAGGGGCTGACTGCGAATTGGTAACCTTAGTGGCCATAATATTTAGCGTCTCACACAAGGTGACGGTGAAGGGAAGTCTCACTGTACCTGGAACAGACATTGGTCAAACTCACTCGGGCTCATTGGAGGGTAAATCCACAATTACTACATGGAAGCTTGCACCAAGGCGTAAGTCCGTTAAGCAGGTCACCAATGTAACTGATCCACCCGCTCTATCCCTGCCCCTTCCTATTTTGATCTCGCAATGTTGGATTTCATCACCAACTAGTGGTTTCATCGTAGGAAGGTTTGTTTGATTGTTTGCTTCTTAGATTTTTAGCGTGTGTTGTTTGTTTTACTTAGTGGACCTTAGGTCAAGTCAGTGATAATGGCATCGAATCCTGGGAGTACCAATGGAGGAACCCCTTCTCCTGGGGAACCTTATACCTTTCCTTCGTTTGGAAATTTTGGTCCTCCATATGTTGCCACACTGAGTCTTCCAGGACTCACTATTGGATTACCAGTTTGGTTGTTCCCCACTCCGGTGATCCCGAATCCTCCTAATGTTTCAGTTGCACCTAATACTTTGGATGTCAATACACCACACACACATCAACCTCACGTCGACTTTTCGCCTTCTTCGCCCATCAAGTCTCCTTCCATTTCTCCTTCTTCGCCTAGTGAAAGCTCTAAAGCAAGTAGCTAGGTTGATCAGAAGAAGAAGAAACAGAAAGAGAAGATGAAGAAGAGCCCGAAAAGGACCAAGACTCCAACAACATCAGATGTTGGCTCCAAGAAACCAGTTACTGTTAATAGTACTGGGAGTGTTGATGAGATCAACAAGATTAAAATGAAGAATCCAAAACCCAAATTCCCTTGCAGCCTTTGTAAGGGTGACCATTTTCTGAGGGATTGCCCCGGTCTTACCCAGGTCTTAGAAATGTGGTCCTCCACGTCATCGACTTCTGTCGGTCATGTCGATGATACCCCATCAACTAGTGATGTTCAGGTTGGTAAGAAGAAGAAAACTGTCAAGCTCCCTAGCATGTTATGTAAAGGTAATCATTACTCTCACCTTTGTCCTCGCATGGACGAGGCTTCTTCTCTTTTGGAAAAACTTCAACTTCCAAAAGGTTATCGTAAGCTTTCCTTCAACCCATCATTGGTTGATGGAATGGTCAATCTGGTTCCATCCCTGGTCAATCTGGTTGATCATATGGTCAATCTAGTTTCCTCCTCGATTGAACCACGAACCCAAGTAGCTAATCCAGTTCCATCATCGTTCAGCCCCACTCTTCATCAAAAGAGTGATACCAAAGTGGTCGATCTGTTTTCATCCTCAGTTGATCCCACTCTCTCATTAGAGAGTGACACCAAAGCAGTTGATCTGATTCCACCCGTCAACCCCATTCTTCCCTTGGAGAATGAAACCCAAGCGGTCGATCCAGTTTTGCCATCGGTCAATCCCATTCCTCCATTGAGGAATGTCAAAGTGGCTGATCCAGTCCCTTCCTCGGTCAGTCCCACTCTTCCTTTGAAGAGTGCTAAAGTGGTCCATCCAAGTCCACCATTGGTCAATTCGATCCAATCATCAGTCGATCCTACTCTCCCTCTAGAGAGTAAACCCAATACTGCCCATGTTTTTCTTGTTAATACAGACTCTACCATGCCGGGGGGCATCCCTCCTTCTGTGACACCCCCTCCAAGTAATGAGGCCATCCTTTTTGATTGGGGTGTGCTAAATGGACCTTGTCTTGCCTCTCACATTCCTTTCCAGATTACAGTACAGGTTTGTGGCCAGGACGTTCCTCAAACGTTGATAGATGAAGGTGCGTCTGTTAGTATTTTGTCCTTTGTTGCTTGGCATGCTTTGGGTTGTCCTCAGCTTACGCCGGTTACGCAGCATATATTATCTTTTAACAAAAGAACTAGTCAACCTTTAGGGATCCTTCCTCAGTTTCCTATAACTTTGGGAGGGAAAACTGTCTTTATCGATGTCATGGTAGTCCGAGACCCCTTGGATTTCGCTTTACTCCTTGGGTGGGATTATGTGTATGCTATGAAAGCTCTTGTATCCACCCTTTTCCGTGTGATATATTTCCCTCACGATGGAAGAGTTGTGACTATTGATCAACTTTCATTCATCGGCCCCGACTAGGTTACCTCCCTAACTGGTTCTTATATACAGACAGTATCACCCCCGCCACATGTCAATTATGTGGCGTTGTCTCCCATGACCTCAACTTCTGACTATTTGGATTCGGTAGTTGACATGGTGATCTCTTTGGTAGGGTTATTGGAGCCTGATCTCCTTACCCCTGTCATGACCCTCGATGTGTGTCCCTTCTCGAGTGATTATCTTCCATCCAGCGAAGATCTCCTGAAGGCCATGACCGAGTTTTGTCCCTTGACGTGGTATCCTTCCAGTGCGTTATCCTCTTGGAAGCCATGATCAAGAAGCAACCACGAGCATAGTTTCTCTTCTCTGTGGCAAGCTCGTTAAAAAATGAAACAGAGGCCACTAGCTTTCATGCTGGGGGCATAACGAGCATAGTTTATCTTCTTTGTGGCAAGCCCGTTAAAAAATGAAACAAAGGCTTTGAGCATAGTTTTCCTCTCTGTAGCAAGCTCGTTAAAAAATGAAACAACAATCTGGGGATCGAACCTGGAACCTTGAGCATAGTTCTTTTCCTATGTCAAGCTCGTTAAAAAATGAAACAATCACCTCTCCCTTCAAGTTGAGTCTTTCTCCAGATCTCGTAGATGTCGAGTCGAGTCTTTCGTTAGGACTCGTTTTTAAACCTTCTTTTCATCCACCTGTATCCTTTTTCTCCATCTAGCACAGAAATTGGTGACAACCTCAAAGTCGGTGAATGAATCGAAGCTTGGGGGGATGTCTCCAGCCTTTGATGATCATTCTGGAGCTAAGCCACCAGCTTTCAAGCTGGGGGCATACCGAGCTTAGTCTTTGTTCTTTCTCGTGCTCGTAAATACATGAGAATGCAACTGGGTAAACTTTTATCTCTTTTTCGGACCCATACGGATACACAAACACACGAAAAAGGAACCCCCTCGAGTCATCTTTAAACCCTTTTCAGACTCTCTAAATATGAAAAGATTGTCAAGTGACGTTGCTTCCTTTCACACTCGTTAAAAGGTCGGAAAGGGTGTCTTTCGAGCGATAGTTTCTCTCTTTTTCAGTCTCGTTAAACTACTGTACGAAAAAGGAACTAAGAGAGTTATCTTTTAAGTGTTTTTCCAAACTCTATAATCCTGAAAAACCTTCAAGTTTTATGTCTTTGGACTCGTTAAAACACACATCGATAGGCCCATATGGGACCGAACCCTTACTTCTTCTGGTTCGTTAAACAAAGGAAGAGGAACTTACCGAAGGTGAGTTATAGCGAGCACGTGTTATCCTCCTCGAGCTCATTAAACCAAAAATAGGTACTCATCCATCTGGATGGGGGAAAAATTGAAAGAAGCAAGCCAAGCAATCTCTTGAGAACATTGTCCAGCAATTCTTAGAGTCGCCCTTGAACACGAAACTTTGTCATTTGCACATATCATAATCCGTTGAACCTCTGCACTGAGCCAATCCTCTGAGTTCCTTTCACTCCTTTGGGTCACCCGACGCAAGTCACTATACCCACTGCAAAGTTTTGGTCCACGTCATGTTTCTCTGTTGTGCCTCAGTGTTCAACAAAAGTATCCACCTCGAGAGTCAGCCATCCCAAATATCTTGCCTCAAAACCTGTGTCATTCCATGTCCTTTTAATCTACCAATTACATCTCTATGTCTGTTTCGTGTTGTTGATGGGGGATACATCAAGGCCCTCCCTCGACGAGTCTATTCCTGTCGACTTCAACACATTATCCGGGAATCAAACTTAGAAACTAGTTGGTACTTTGGGACCTGCATGCCTCAATGGCAGGCCTCCTCACATCCGACAGTAGGTTTACATCATTGACCTCTGATTAGATGATTCTACGGATGTTCGACTTCAGCTCATCTATTCTCATTCACTGGAATGTACTAGGGTACCTTGGGAATGATTGACATTAATGGTGATTTCCCTCGCACTTGTTAACGGTTCACACCATTGACCGGTAATCAAGTGGTTTCTGCCATGTTTGATGTCAGGACATCTATTCGCATGGTCAAATTCATACCATTTTGGGATTGGTAAGAAGACCCTGGGTTGAGTAATCACTTTGATATATGCTTTGCCCAGGCTGTGAAGGAGTTTCTATTGGACAAATGACGCATATATTGTTACATAGATCCACTTTGTATTGGTCGTGGCTATGTCTTGTCATCTCGTAGATCCACTTTGTATTATTTGCGGCTACGATCAGTCTGAGTCATCAGAGTATAGATCCACATTGTATCTTCGATGGCTATACCTTTTTATCAATACAATTATGGATCCGCAGTGTATCTTATGGCGGCCATATCTTGCAAGTCTTGATCACCCAAGCATAGGTATGTCGGCCTTGGGTTTTGAAATATGTCATGATATTTGTTGGATGTTTGTGTGCAGCTTCCGTCAGGTTCTCCGATTCTATACCCTTGCTTGAACGTCTACAAAGTATTTCAGTCATCAGTTCGCATTTTCTAACTTCATACTTTGGGGGGCATTCTGTTACACATCAAAATTACTCAACTGGATAAGTGTCGCATGTCCCTCTCAATTGTCGTAAGTGTCGCATCTTCCTTACAACTTTCACAAGTGTCGCAAGTTGGTCACAAGTGTCACAAACGATGTTCGAGCATACCGCCATGATGACGACACTAAGGAGGCACTTAAAACATCTCATGCACTTGATTTGGAGAAGGAGAACTGGTCAGCTGAAGTCAAAGAACTCTTGACACCTGAGAAGATCTTTCAATCAAGGGTTTTGAGGGTGAACGCTCTCCTAAGTCAGCCTTAGGAGCATTGGCGCTCCCCTATAAGGCCTCTGGGAGCGTTATAACTCTCCCTTACCCCTCTGAAGGAGCGCTGCTCATATTTGAAGCACTGGCGCTCCCCTTAAGCTTCTAAGGGAGCGTTTCAGTGCTCTGATGCCCCTTTTGGAGGAGCGCTTCCTAATCTGGGGAAATTGTTGACCCATTGAGGAGAATAAGGAGAGGATATTTCAAGATTAGAAGGCAGTTGCATTCGAATTCTTGGTTTCATCAAGAGATCCCTGATCTAAGGAGGAGGTTTCTCAACTTGTTCTAAAGATAACTCAAGAGGTTAAGCTCCTCTTAACCTATATAAGCAAGCTCTATGATGGTGGGAAGGGGGAAGAATTGCTAGCATGAAACCTATGATCCCATAGGAAACATACAGTCATCCAAGGGAGAGTGATCAGTGAAGCTGCTACCATCCAGGTTGTGGATCTTTCGAGCAAGGGTTAGACAAAGGGGACTTGACGAAGCTGTTGCATTCACATCTATGATTGTAAGTACTGTTGTCGTTATTCTTATTAATATGACATGCTTGGCCTGTTTCTTTCTAGTTTGTGCCTGATGTCACATAAAATTATCATTGATAGATATATCTGTTTTCAAGATAATATCAATAGAGTAGGAAGTGGTCGTATCTTGTTTATCTGTAGAACTCAGCAAGGAGAAAAGGATCAAACGCGCAACTCGAAGCGTGCAGGGACAAACATCGATAAAAAGGTACTTATGTTATCCTTCCTTCTCATGTGTTAGTTTAGATAGATTTGAAAGGAAGTCAATGTCCACGTTAAGCATTTTCTGTCTTAGAGTTAGGGTCAAACTCTTAGAGGTCATCTACCTGTCCGCAGGGAGATTTTCCTACAACATAAATGAACACCTCATCATGATGTAGTGTGGCTAATCAAGTACGATAGACATGAATATATAATTATCACAGTAATTACTTGAACTTTGTGAAAAAAGGGCGTTGAGGACAAATTATGCGTGTGTGTGCTCCCGAGAGGTTGGATATCGTACAGAGAAGGTTGTTAAAAGCCTTCGAAACTCGTACCACCAAGCATGCCAAGTGTCATTTATAAATAACATAGGTTCAGAAGTTCAAAAAGGATCGAAAGGATCGTACTGCATTCTTTCCTACAACCCCGATCGATGGCGATTTCATGTTCTGGATCGCATCGGTTTATTAGCTGCGGCATGCCAAAATTGTTCAAACATCATGTCGCGAGGCGCGGGAATTATGCTGGTGATCCTAGTGTCTCTCTTTGATTTCCCTATAAATCCAGGAGTTTTACGAGAAATCCTCCTTATATGCCAAGCTCATATTCCCTGGGGATCTCATTTGGTAAGTTCGTCTTGGCAATGTCCAGTTGAGTAATCCTTTTCCATCTGTGGACGCCTTGAGTCTCTTATGCTTTTTTATTATGGGATCTCCTTCAAACACGCTATGAGGTCCACGAGGCTTGGGGTGGTCACAAATGCGTCTGGGAGAAATAAGTTGGAGACTGCGCCTTCTCCGGGATGGAAACCGCAGAGAAGAGGAAGGCCTAAGAAGAAAACCTAGGATGGAGAGGGGGATAACTCCAAGGCCAAACTGAGTGCGCATCCAACCCTCAAGAAGTCTGTAATTCCTACCAATCATTTGGATTTTTTCAGGACCACTAGAAAAGGAGGTAGAAGAATAAAGGGGAGGGACGAAGAGCCGTGAGCTTCCCTCAAAAATTCTGCTCAGCAACTAGAGCAGGCTCAAATTGCAATAGAAAATTGCAATAGTGGGTTCTCACCCTGTGTTCCTGGAAGTGTGGCTTAACACCTCTTTTGTCTTTCTTCTTTGTAAAAGTTCATAATCTCACGACGACCGGGCAGGTTATTCGAGTCGTCGGGGTTGTCTATTCATATGTAAACCAAGCCTGGTGGAGGTTTTTGATTGTATATAAAGAAAAGTTTAAAAGTATCATGTTGTGAATCAAATGTGTATTCTTCTTTAAATCTTTTGCATAAAATATTAGATCTTTTGGAACCATTGTTATTACGTCGTGAGTTTGTTAATGATTTTCTTTGTAAAACTTTGGTATTAATTACTACTTCTGCAGGATTATTAATCATGGAAAGATATTTGGCTAGTGGATAAAAGTCCTGCTCGGAATTTCACTTACACCAACAGTTTTTTTTTAGAAAATACTAGAGGTCACAGCTGCCGATACTGAGATTTGTTGAAGCAATTAATTATTTCCCTCTCGTCGATACCAAAACTTGTTTTCGGGAGTTCGACGGTCTGCAGTGTTTCTTTATCTATGCGCGGTGCTTACAATCACACTTTTCTGCCGAAGACGAAAGAATCATCCCTTGGCGAAATATTTTTGGAGGCTATATGCATAAAAGAGATACTCTTATCGGCCAACGGAAAAGAATGTCGGCATTCGGCTGCTTTGACTTTCCATACAATTTTTGCTACCTTAATCTTTCATCAATGTCGAACTTCTCAAGTAAGCTGAGAGAAATCTGGGTCATTGGTCCCTTGATCAATCGTGGTGTTTCTCAAGATGGTTCTTAGTATGCTGAAGAGAAACTCGGATATGAAACATATCAGATAAGAATATTATCAGGCTCAAACCATGGTGAGAACAAATCGAAGGTAGAAGACAAGGTGGTACCCAAAAGGAAGTGGTCACAGAACTTTTAGGGTGTGTTGAGCACTCAACAAATGGAGATTCATTGGGCGAACGCAGAATCTCTATGCCATAAAACATATATCTTTGGTCCTTCTTTCATTCGTGCCAACTGGAAATATATATGTATTATTATTATTATTATTATTATTTATTGTTTTGTTATTATTGGAAGTATTGCTTTAGGGCTTGGTCATTTACCGGGAGGGCGTCAGGTTCCCCTCTTAGATTTTGAAAATGATAAGTACATACCCCGATCTTCTCAGCCACCTAAAAAGGCCCAAGCCATAGTTTCTGAAACTTGGAATGCTTCCCTTTGGGTTCATTTACCTTATCCCACTTTAGAACTAAGTCTCCTACTTCAAAATTCTTTTCTTTAGTCTTGTGCTTATCGAACCATCTTTTCACTATCTGCTGATGGGCTAAAAATTTACACTTATCCCTTTCCCTCTCTTCCTCCAACATGAGAAAAGTGTTGATTCTCTGTTGCATGGTCGAGGATTTATCATCGTTAGAATCTTGGGCCAATTGGAGAGATGGAAGATAAAGTCCATTCGGGAGAATGGCTTCTTGTCTGTAGACCAAGAAGTACGGGGAATTCCCTATAGCCTCTTTGGGTGTGACCCTATCAGCCCATAGGGAATTATGGAGTTGGTTATGCCAATTTATATGGTTATCCACAACCATCTTCTTTAGTGTCCTCACCAGATTCTTATTGGTTGACTATGCCACACCGTTTCCCTGAGGGTAATAATTTGCAAAGTACTTGATTATGATTCCTTTGTCCAGAGTGAACTCTGTCAGTAGGGTAGAGGAGAAGTAGTCTGCATTATCAAAGACCAAAACAAAAGGAACACCAAACCTTGTAATTAGTTGTTGTTCTATAAATTGGATGACTATTTTCTCATTTACATGGGTCAGAGTGATGGCCTCTTCCCACTTTGTGAAACAGTCGGTGGAAGTAAGAATATACTTGTGCAATTTCGAATAATTGGGTGTAATTTATCCTATGATATCCAAACCCCACTGCTCAAACGGTCTGGAGACAATTACAGGCTGAAGTGGGATTTCTTCCCTTCTCTCCTTGCCAACACTTATTTGACAAATCTTACAATTCTTTGCATAAGCATGCGTGTCTTTGAACAAATTGGGCCATTAATAGCCATCTCTCATAACCTTATGAGTGGTGGTTTTTCCTCCAAAATGTCCCCTAGTAGGGCCATCATGGAGTTCTTTCAGCACTTTATCGGCGTCTTCACGTTTGAGACATCTCAGTAATACCCCGTCATAGTTGATCCAGAAGAGTACCGAATTGATGAGGCAATATTGTGCGTATTTTAATCGGAGGGCTCTCCTTTCTCTGGGGTTGAGGTTTTCAGGAAAGGTCCCATGATGTAATATATGAGCCAAATACTTGTACCAGGAGTCTAGTCCTGGCGAAATGTATGCTGCTTCACCACACCACAGTGTTATTTCATTATCCCACCCTGGATCTTGGTTTGCTTGATCTTGAGCTTCGGCTGCAAGTTTGCACAAACCTTGTCCTTTTACTAACTTGGTGGGTTTTATATCTAGATCAAATTCTTGGACTACATCCATCCGGTTCCCTCTTCTTTCTCCCATTTCTTGTTGGGTAAACAAGGATCAGACTGCGGGATGTGGCACAATCACCTTAGTGTGATTCTTGAGGATGTACGACCTAAAATGATTTACTGTTTTATAGACCGCGTAGGCATTCTTGTCTATGGCGGGGTAATTGATCTTGGCGCCTTGAAGGTTGGTTCTCATGAATGACATTGGGGCTTCGTTTTTGTCATTGTCCTTATGATTCAACACCGCAGCTAGCGATTGGTCAGAGGCGAAAGTATAAAGGTTAAAGCCTCTATTGAAATCGAGACTTCGCAATACCGGGGCCCGGGATATGGCCACTTTGATATTGTTGAAAGAGTATTTTCTGTCATCATCCCACTTAAACTCATAATCTTTTCTAATCATTTTTTGTAAGGGTTTGATGATTTCGGCGAAGTCGGGGGTGAATTTCCTTACAAAATTAATTTTCCCGAAAAAAGACTGCATAGCCTTCTTGTTATGGGGTAGTGGGAGTTGAGCTATGGCTTTAATCCTTTCGGGGTCTATGCGAATTCCCGCTTGATATATAATATGACCCGAGAACTTACCTTCTTCAACACCGAAGATAGTTTTCTTAGGATTGAGTGATATACCGTATTTTCGGCATCTTTCAAAAATCTGAGTTAAGTGTTGGTTGTGTTCCTCTCTATTCTTCGAATACATCGTTACGTCATCTAAATACACTACCACACACTTACCTATAAGCCCCCAAAATGCCACATCCATCACCCTTTGAAAGGTCTCTCCTGCGTTAATCAAGCCAAAAGGCATACGTTTATAAGCGAAGGTTCCCCATTTGGTCTGGAAGGTAGTTTTTAATCAGTCTTCCTTTGAAACCAACACTTGGTTGTATCCTGAGAAACTGTCTAGAAGGGAGAAAATTTGTGAGCCTGAAATGGCCTGTAGGAGTTGCTCCATCGGCGGGACGAGATAATTGTCCTTTTCTGAAGCTCTATTGATATTCCAAAAGTCTACGCATAATAGGATTTCTCCTGACTTTTTTCTCACTGGAACAAGGTTCGCTACCTAGGCGAAATGTCTAACTTGGAAAATTATCTTTGCATCTAAAAGCTTCCTTAACTCTTGATACATTAGGGGTTCCAAGGATGGGTGGTACTTTCAGAGCTTCTGTTGAAAAGGTTTGACTTCGGGTTTCAATGGGATGATGTGTTGAATAATGCGGGTATAATACGTTTTCAAATCTTTATAAGACCAGGCAAACACATCCTGGTATTGTTTGAATAATTTGAGGTAGGATTTCCTCTCCTCTTTAGATATCGTTTTTGTGAGATTTACATACTTTGGGTTGTCTAGGGTTCCAAGATTTATAGTTTTGTGGAGGGAGCAGGAGCTACCAATCTTTTCGTTTTTAGGTCCTTTGAAACGTTCTTTTAGATCAAACAAATTCTCTAGATTTGCTATCCCTTTTGGAATTGTGTGAGCCTTTGGTTTATCCACGCGTTGACCCTCTCAAGGACTGGTTTCTGTTAGTTTCTCTTGGAACTCTTCATCGTCGATAGCAAGGTCTTTGAAGTTTTCTTGATTAGTCAAGAAGCTTATGATCTGTTTATCCCCCTCAAATACTTTCCAATTAGAGATATTATTAGGTACCGATGGTTTGTAGAGAAGTTCTATAGTGAATCGGGAGGCTTCGTAATCTTCTAAAGGCAAGATTCTTGAAGAAGCGGTGGCTAAGGAGTCAGCGAGGATGTTCTTTGCTCAGGGGATCGCAGTGATATTGAAAGCTTCAAAGCATTCTATCATCCTCTTCACCTCCTGTTGGTAGTTCTTAAGATGAGGGGAGTTGCAGTGTATAGTGTTTCTCACTTGTCTAATAATGATTTCTGAGTCTTTGAACACCTTTAATTCCTTGACATTAAGATCTATGGATTTCTTTAACCCTTGTACCAGGGCTTCATACTCGGCAGTGTTGTTGGTGCACTCGAATTCTAGTCTACAAGACAAGAAATGGTGTTTACCCTTTTGATTGATGAGGATGCACCCTGCTCACGAACCCTCTTGTGACTTGGATCCATCAAAATAAAGGGTCCAAATTTGTGAGCGATGATTTCTATCCCAATCAATGTTCTGCTCTTCGATCTTTTCTTCCAGAGGACCTAACACTAGGTCTTGACAAAAGAGAGAATCTTCCATTGGCATCGAGGATTCTTCTTGAAATATCATCTCAGATATTTGGGGAAGTGAAACATCGAACAGGAGAGGATAAAAATTGCCAAAGTTAGAATAACAAGAATAATTCCTTAGTATGGGAAAATCAGTAGAGGATGGTTCATTTGAGGTTTCCAGGTCAGTGACCATATGTTTCAGATATCTTTCTCTATCGATTCTAATCATGTTCTTGCGACCCTTCAGCGGTAGCCAAAGGTGTGCCTAGTCTATGCTGAAGTATCCATTTAGTTTTTTAGAACAATCTCAGCTCAATAATACCCCATATGCCTTAGGGATATCCACAACAATGATGTCAATCACCTGCATGAAATTAGGATGAGTGGCTACCCTGATCATCACATCTTTGAGTTCCCCCATGACTTTGACCTGGGTCATATCCAGTTGTATGACATGCTTATCACTCTTTAGAGGTACAACACCTAATTTGTTACAAACGGCCAAGGGAATGACATTGGAAGATGCCCAGGAGTCTACCAGATAGTTGTGGAGATTCCTGTTGAAGACTTCGAACGTTAAAAGGAAAGGTGGTACAAAAGGCCTCTCCTTCCTACCTTCTAAGTAGGTGTTTACCATTGGTTTTCTTGCCAAATTTGTAGGGGGAAGATTATTTTCCTGAACATCGTCGGTGGTCGGGTTTTCTACTGAACTTAAAGCTTGCAATAGAAGGTCTTTCTATTGAGGGATTCTACATATGTCCATAATCGATACATTCGATTTCAGTTTCTTCAAATATTCTACTACATTTTAATCCAATTTAGGAGAATCATGAGTATGGATGCTTATAGGATTTTTACCAGGAGCGAATGGCATTCTTGGGCGATCAAGACTTAATTTACTTTGTGAGGCATGGGTGGCACCGGTATCTTTTGGGCCGGGTTGGCCCTTAGTATGTGTCTATACCACTGATATCTCTACAGGTGGTGCCTGAGGTTTAAACAGATCATATGAAGATGCGATCACGTCAAGATCCCATATCAGCATGGTCGTGTCTTGTGGTGGGTCAACTTCTTCCTAATCGACAATGTTAAAGGCTAAACTGCTGGATGGTTCGGTTAGAGAGACTTTGCCTAGAAAACGATTGGCCATTAAATCCATGGCATGGACCAACTGAGGACATTCCCTTTCTGAGTGGTTCTCTTGGTGATATGTACAAAAAGAATTATACGTGACATTCCCTAAGTCAATATTTAGGTTGGTTGGGGGAGGTTCAATTGCTTAGAAAGGCTGGTTTCTTTTAAAGGAAGGATTATAGGGTCTTTGGCCTTGGTTTCCCTCACCCACATTTATTTTCATATCTATAATCTCATTTGATAGTTTCTTGACCATGTGTTGCAGGTCTTCTATATCTCCATTACCCTTATTGAGAGTTGGTTCAGCCGGCTTCCCCGACAGTCTGGTCAAGAGGAGTCCTCTCCTGAGAGGGGGCTGGATTTCTTTTCTCGCTAGAGATGCCTAGCCTTATTTACACCCTTTCATCTGGAACTCTATCATCTTAGCCTCTTCAAAATTCTCTGCGAGGGTTTTCTTAGTGGCTCTTTTAACAAACATGGAAATAGAGGCCAGAAGCGTGTTGGCATAGACTTCGATTTGCAACTCTTGAGCCGGTTTCACCGTGAGTTGAAATTTGTTTAAGCTAGTGATGAATCTTTGATTGAAATCTTTGACCCTTTCCTTTGGGGTCATGGTGGCCTCTAATAATTCGGCCATCAAGGCTCTCGTGGTAGTTTCTTTGACATATTTGTCTAGGAAATTCTTTTGGAACCTAGTCCAGCTAGTTATGGATCCTACTGGCAAGTTAAAATACCATGTGGAGGTTGAGTTCTCAAACATGTAGGGGAAACTTCTGCATACCACATATTCATTTTGAACATTCATAAGCTTGATCATGAGTATGAACTTCTTGATATGATCTTCAGGTGATCCTGATGTTTCAGGATCATAATTGGGGAGAAAATTTTCCAGGTGCCAAGGGAGATTTTGTATTTGTCCAGGGATGACCACAGTGTTCCTGACCAACCAGGGTTGGTTATCTTGAAGTGGAACTTCCATCTCCTCCTCTCGACCGTAGTTCTCTTCCATATCTTTGGAGTCAGATTCGGGCTCTTCCTCTTATAAAACATCATTAGGTTCAGAGATATCGCAGGCTGGCGTTTCGGGTATGAGGTCAAGAGGTTCTTGGATTTTGGTGATCACGAAGTCTATTAGGTCTTCAATGGAGTGCACGAGAACTTCGTCAGGAGTGTTGAATACTATTCTTCTTTGTTTCTTTCTTCGAGGGAGGAGGGGGGTGAAGGGAAATGCACCGATTTGTTGGGCGTAGGCTCTGGTAATCCTTCTAAATTGATTCACTTCCTCGTGAGGGAGGGCGTAAGTTATTTTAGGGTGAAGATATCCTTCCTCGAAGTGGAGTGAGTTATCCTCTTTGGGAGTACTCGATAAAGGTGGGTTGTCTGTTGGATGACTAGCCATGCATGTGGGCCGTTACGAATCTATAGGCTATTCGAAATATCATATAACTTACATATTCAACCATTCATTCTCAAGCCCTCCTTCTAGCACCAATTCTGTTGATGGGGATTAAATCCCCTGATTCAACAGCAGGAACCAAACTGCCACCGAGGCCCAATTAGACTCTGTAGCGTTTGGAGTGGAATGGTTCTCTAGATCTTACAATATGGCCAAATTATCGATGAGCTTTTGTGTTTTCTGGTGAATGCTCTTCCTTCGGTTAAAACAATTTTTTCTATATTTTCTCTTAGGTGGGGAAGGTACAAGAGATGCAAGCCAGTATAAACCAACTTGACAAAGATGGGACAAGAGTTTTAACTATTGGGAAGGGGTGAAGCTTAGGATAACTCACTACTCGAACATGTAGACAAAGATCATATGCCAAAGGGGCTTAGTAATAATACTTTAACTGAAAGAGCATCCAACTGTTGTCTGAGAAAGATACTTAGCAGAAAGAAGATGCATATATGATCAAGATCAGGGTAAGAAAAATAATTCATCTACCGAGACATTCATCACATAGTTGAGGTAAACTACTTAGCATAGAGAAAGAAACACAACTGTAATCAATGTCATGGTAAGCAATATAATTCATCTACCAAGACATTCATCACATAGAAGCACAATGATTTACTTTCATCATTTAAAGAAAGGAACATTAAAACATTGCACCAGATAACTTGACAATAGAATTAATTTCTCTTACTCATTTACTGCAACATTCATGGAACAGGAAAGGAAGTAATTCTTCTCCAACTCCAATCACATGCATCTGATGAAAATATCTTGTCTCTGGTCCATAAGGACTTCTTAATTCATAGTAGTCTCAAAATAATTATCAACAACCAAAATAAAAGAGTTCTTACAACACCCATTGACCCCTTAACCATCGATCGATGTTCCTATTTATAATATAAAGTCTTAACAGTAATTAATGGTAAAATACGATTTGAGCTAATCAAGAATCACCACGTGGCATCATCATCTAACATTCTTTCAACAGTCCATTCGAGTTGTTTCTTGAAAAGGGTGAACTCTTTCATAATCAGACCACCTGATAAAAAGTTATTCATAGTTGTTGGCCCATGAAACTTGTGTTGTTCCATTGGAGCCGCATATATTCCCCTGATGTCTGCTGCGTGCGCCTGATATTTTGCGAGGCTGACGTTCAACTTCTGAAGTATGGCTCTGGCTTTGGTTGGATGTCCTGTGAACTATTGTACTTTCTTGGGCTTTGCATCGGTGACCTTTTCACATTCTTCGTCTCATGACGCATCTTGTTCAGTGCACAGCTTGATCATTCCGCTTAGGTTGATTAATATCTGGATGTTGAAATCAGGAGCTTGACATACTTCGTCGCTTCAGTGAGTCTTTCAGTTTTTTGGCAGGCTCATAGGACAGACTCTGGTCGGTGATCAAGAAGGATCTCCCTGCAATTAAATAGAAGTAGTTTAGTGATCAAGAAACCCATGATTTGACATAAATAAACAATATATCAACACGTACCTGTGCATCTTTCTAGTATCGGTCGTTTTTAATAATTATGTGATCCCAAACGCTTCCTTCGAGTGACATGTGAAGCCGTCGCTCCTCTTCGGTATAAATGAACACCTCATCATGTTGTAGTGTGGCTAATCAAGTATGATAGACATGATTGTATAATTATCACAGTAATTACTTGACCTTTGGGAAAAAAGGGCGTCGAGGACAAATTATGTGTGTGTGTGCTCCCGAGAGGTCGGATATCGTACAAAGAAGGTTGTTAAATGCCTTCAGAACTCGTACCACCAAGCATGCCAAGCGTCATTTATAAATAACAGAGGTTCAGAAGTTCAAAAAGGATCGAAAGGATCGTACTGCATGCTTTTCTGCAACCCTGATCGGTGACGCTTTCATGTTCTGTATCGCATCCGCCGATTAGCTGCGGTGTGCCGAAATTTTTCAAGCATCATGTCGCGAGGCGCAGGAATTATGATGGCAAGCCTAGTGTCACTCTTTGATTTCCCTATAAATCCAAGAGTTTTATGAGCAATCCTCATTATATGCCAAGCTCATATTCCCTGGGGATCTGGTTTGGTAAGTTCGTCTTGGCAATGTCTAGTTGAGTAATCCTTTTCCATTTGCGGATGCCTTGAGTCTCTTATGCTTTGTGATTATAGGATCTCCTTCAAACATGGGACAAGGTATTTGAGGCAGCCAGAGTGTGAGGTCTTAGCCCCAGTGCACCTGGGACTCTTTCCTGTGGGCTTTGAGAGGTACAGATATCTGCCCGGAGGTAGCGTCAGCATCTAAAAATGGGCTTGGGGTGGTCGCAGATACGTCCGGGAGAAATAAGCTGGAGACTGTGCCTTCTCCAGGACTGAAACTCTGGAGAAGAAGAAGGCCTAAGAAGAAAACCTAGGAAGGAGAGGGGCATGGCTCCAAGGTCGAACTGAGTGTGCGTCCAACCTTCGAGGAGTATGTAATGCCTACCGATCGTTTGGATTTCATTGGGACCACTGGAAAAGGAGGCAAAATAAGAAAGGGGAGGGCCGAAGAGCTGGGAGATTCCATCGAAAATTTTGCTCAGCAACTAGAGCAAGCTCAAATTGCAATAGCGAAGATTTACCAATAAAACAGGGAACTGCAGCGTCAGTTGGTGGCAAAAAATTAGAGAATACCGCCACCACAAGGTCGCACAGGGAGCACCGTTTGGCTGTAGAGACAACTTAGGGAATCACAAGAGATGATCGTGAAGTTACGCGAGGCGCATCGAATGGCGACGACAACGGAGCATAAGACACTGTTGAGCTCTAGTTTTTTCATACTTTTCATCATACAAATACACTTATCATTACACCTTCATCCTGCATTTCATCAATTATATATCCCTAATTACACCATAAACCTCCATTATCTCTTGTTATTCATCCTATGTGGTTAATACATAGTTTTCCATATTTTTAGTGATTAAAAGGATGATTATACAATAGTTTTGTCGATGATGGCTTAATACTATGTTTCTATGTCCAAGCAACATGTTCTCTACTGTTCAGGTTCCGGTATATGCACTGTCCATGTTCCGGTACCTGTATTGTTCCTGTTCCGGTACTCGTGTTGCAGGTCATCCGATACCAGAAGGTTCTACAGTCATCTGGTACCTACACAGTCATTCGATACCCACACTCCATGTCATCAAATACTCTGCAGTGATCTGGTACTACCTTTGCATTCATCCGGTACCATCTCTCTGCCTCTTCTGGTACCAGCTTCATCCCGTACCAAATTGCGCCTATTCCGGTACTAGCTCCATCCAATACTACCATCGTGTTGGTCCAGTACCCATAGTCATGATTGTTTTCATCTAGTACTAAACCCCTGGCTACAAGATTCTAGTACTAATTTTTCTAATCCGATACCAACTGTTATAATCCGGTACCCACTGTGCTAATTCGGTACCATCTATTATAATCTGGTACCCACTGTGCTAATCCGGTACTAGAAATAATTCGAAATTTTTGAAAGCTTCAAGAGAACAATCGGGTAGATGGGTTTTGTCCAGAGCCACATTTACATGTGGACACATGAGGAAGAATTCACCCATCTCACATCTGTGGACCTCTAGCTCAGGGGGGATGATTTTGCTAAAATTATTGAAAAACTCAAGCTGCCAACTTGTGCCTCGATTTCCGTGAATATGGCATCAGATCTAGAAATTCTACGAAATGGGTTTTGTCTAGAATATGGAAAATTGAGTAATACATGGGCAAGTTTTCAAAATTAGAATTGGTTTGGAAGATATGGGTGGGGGACTAACTCGAATCTGCCCAAATTGCAATAAAACCCAGATTTTTGAGAATTCTATCTAAAAATGTAATATTTGAAATCTGGGCATAGGGATTCGGTCCCATATACTCCTCAATGATTATTCATGTATAAATAAGCCTCATAGGGATATGAGAGAGGGCCATTATTGTCATGAAGTTTTTGTAAGTGAGAGATTTGTTTTTGTGAGAAAGCTTTAAGGAGTTGGTTTTCATGTAAAAACAAAGTTCCATGATTAAATGAAAAGATGATTGTTGTTGATCTATTGTGCATCTCCTTGGCTTGATCTGATATTTCTCAGTAGTGCTAGCCACCTGTGAAGGGCCCCTTAGGTGTGTAAGCATTGCTATGTTCTTTTTATTTACTTTTAGTCCATTATATTTTCAATTTATTGTATGGTGTGCTTTCTAAATAGTTTTCTCTTTAATTGCAGTTTTGGTTTTCTTTTCAATACTAATAAGATTCAAGATTCATTCTTCATATGTGTGCAACTTTATTCCAATTTTATAACACCACTTTGTTGTTTAACACAACTGAAGTTTTTTTGGCTCCTTTGAACATTGTTGACACTTGATTCATGTGACAATTATATCCATTTCTGCACTGTCTTGGCGCCAAGAATCTGGTTTGCATAAACAATATGTTTGTGGTATCATTGCTTGAAGAGTTGATCACTATTTGCACCTCTTTCATATGACAAAACTCTGCTCTCAGTAACATTTATAAACACTATTGAACATTGGATTTGATCCTTGCTCATGAGATTTGGAACACATGGTGTATATCCTTTCTTTTTATGGAATTTGCGTTCTTGAAACATAACAATACAACATATCATAGGACTGATATATTTACTGTGATTTCTATATTAATTTTGGTGCATGGATTAATAAGTCTAACATGTTCAAGTTCCAGGCTTTGGGTTCAAGTTCTGGATAAGATGATTCTTTAGTGATCATTGTTGACATTTCTTTGTCTTATTATCACACACATATGACATATGTACCTTGAAGCCTGATGCAATCATATGATTCTTAAATATTGTTGCATGCAATGATATACAAAGTATGTTGGCATCCATTGAATACAAAGTGCATCTCTTTCTATTTCTTTCTTTCCATAGATAATTGTTAAACATTTCTATTCATTTAGTAGTTTAGAGATCCATTGTTTTATTACATAGATTTTATTATTTTTGTTGTATTCGTTTGAAGAATTATCTTGAAACTTTAGTTTCATTTGTTTACAAGTCATTTTCACATTGTCTTCATTGTCTTTTAATCTAGTTTGCTTTGATTTAGTTTTCGTGTAGCTTAGCTAACCACTACTGGAATCCATTGAAGGATGAGAAACTTAAGTAAGCTACTTATGATTAATAAAATGAACACCACCCTGGGTGCATGAAAGACTGTGATCTAAACCTTTATAGCACTAATTTATTCCTAAGTCCCAGTGATGAATCCTTAGTGTTAATTTGTTGCAGTGTGGGTTTGAATATTGTTTTGAAGACTTTAGATTAGGTTATACTAGGCTTTAATCATGTGTTTCATGTGCCTGCACCTCGAAGCTTAATAGCCCCAGTTGATAATTAAATGTGGGAATTAATAGTGCGTATATTTAGCCCCAACATTTTGGCGTCGTTGATGGGGAGGTGCTAAAGGGATTAGAGCATAGGTAGGTTTCTTTTATTTCTCCAAAGCCTTAAGTGTTCCTTTCATGCAAGTGTGGTGTGCTTTTAAGGATGACCTAAGGGCGGAGAGAAGACGGTAAGACGTGAGGGAAGAGCCCATGCATCCACTTTAGTGGGGTTACTCCAAAGTTAGGTTGTCCTATTCCTTTTAGTAGTTAGAATTTGTGTTTTATTAGCATTAGCCATTTATATATATATATATATATATATATATAAGAGAAGATAACTTGTGTGAACAGATAACTTGGTGACAGTAGGGTCCTAGTATCATGGTGGCGCTTCAAGTATATAATTGCTTTGCTTACATTTTCTTTTAGTTTGCTTATTTTTTATTTCCTTAGGATTTTTATAAAAAAAATTGGGCACTGTAAGAACCCCCCCTCTACACTAATCCATGTGTGAAATAGGGCCCATAAACCAAAAAAATGTACTCAAATATGATCAAGAGTTTGGAAGAACTCTATCCATCCTAGCAGCAGCTGGGATCTCAATCTCTGCCTCGCAAAAAGAGAAAATCTTGATAGCAATCAAGAACCTATCTACCTCTCCAGAAGTGATAGAAAAACAAGATTTCCATGAACTACATCCACAAGAAGATCTAGAATCCTCCTTTGATCACCCTTTCCAACCCGTAGAGGAGACCAAAGAATCATTCAATGGAGAGAAACTTCTAGAACCTGAGATCGAGGAGTTCTTGACATGCATATCGCCAGATCCAGTATGCATCCAAGAGACAAATCATCTGAAAGAGGATGATCTGTGTGGCATGATAGAGTGAGACATGCAAAGTGGTCTAAATGAGGAAGTGAACCAAGAACATCAAGATTACATTGAACATTGGTTCCAGACGACAACAAGATTGAATCACCACTCTCTTCTTCAACAACTCTCCACATCATCATCAAAGCAGTTGGTTCTTCGTATTCTGGTATACATTAAATATTATCTTCCAAACCTGAGTATGACTGTATTTCTACACCTGTTACGCACATGGTTACATTAGAAATATTCTTACACGTGAAATTTAATTTCTTGTTCTTAGATAGGATAGAGTAAAAGTTGCATGTTAGTTAACCTAGTTATAAATAAATGCAACATCTTTTCATGTTTCTTTTAAAATAAATGAAATGAGATGAAGATAATATTGGTGATCTAACATCAAAAACCAAAACAACTTAAGATATTTCTTCTTCTTATTACATACAAATTTCTGACTATTAATAATAACAATTGCTCATAAGCCTAATCTTTAAAATATTATGGGGATTTACAAAATCTTTAAGGTCTGGATAATGATGCCCATATGTAACTTGTACATCCTAGTTTCATATAAGAAATTGTTATTCAAGCATTCTTATCAAATAGTAGCAGGAGAGTGAATGAAACTTCTACTTGTGAGGGAACACAATCTTATAGGAAGAAGATGAACTTGGGGACTAGAGGCACCTTTAGGTCATTCTCTCATGGCCTCATCCACCACACATTAAGTAAGTTTGACCATTATATGTCTTTCAACTAATCTCGATACATAAGTCTATTTTTTATACGAACAATCTTTTATGGGCAATCTATAAAATATCTTCCAACTCAATACCATCCCATCCTGTAAAAAGGTTTTCAAAGATGCTCCCCCATTCACCAATGCGAAAGAAATCTATAAATTCTATCTTAAGGGTAAAGATTGGGACAAGAGCCTTTGATGGAAAATGGGTGTAAGAGGCTAACCCATCAGGATACTGAACAGGTCTGCTGGCAGCGGGTACCGACCTGTGGTATAAGTAGGCAAACCCATCAGGGTATTGAACAAGCTCATGGGCAATGGGGCATCCTGCCTGGGAAGGATATTTCTTAGATGTCAAAATTACCCCATCGGAGTACTGAACAGGCTTGCTCGCAATGGGTTCTGATTTTGATGTCTTTCATTATGCCTAATCTATATTTGTCCATATGAACAATATACTTTTTGTAAATCGTTAAGATGAAGCATGCATGGTTGAACAAAATGATAATGAACCTCATCTAATTGCCATTTGAGAATGTTCGTAAGATGGTCTTAAGACCTCGTTAGTCATACCCAGGATGTCATTGTCTTAGAGGTGGGACCCATAATTGTAGGAGTCTAATGAACTCAAATGCGAACTTTATCAATATCAGTTGAATGACAGAGATTCTTTGAGAAATTAAACAGGGATGACTGGTTTCCTATCGGTTTCTCATTTATCAAAGACCATTAATCTCCTCATGTTTTCATGTTGAAGGATGAGAGGAAAAATCCCCCATCATAATTCACATGGTTTCTTGAGCATTCAAATGTTAATGATTGATGAAATCGTATGTAATAAGTAATTTAGAAATTTCCTTTATGCTTGTAATATTTTAAAATAAATTTCATTTCCAAATTTACAAGCATGAATAAAGTTTAATTTTTGGTTGTTTCTTTAAGCATGACATCAAAGTATATTTCTTCTCTCGTAATAATAGTATTGGTTTAGTTCTTTTAGATTTTTCTGTTCCGGTACTGTTGGTACAGGAACCAATAGGTTCCTGTACCAACAGTACAGAAATTTAAATCTTTTTCGAGGGTAATTTTTGCAGGATATTTTTAGCATCTCCTAGCTCTGGCATACTTCATTTCTCTCCTTCAGTCAATGTGCACCGGTTCCACACAGTCCACTTTCATCTTGCAAAAATTTTATGTGCTAATGAGAGTTTGCATGAGGACATGCAAACCAGCGGATTTGGGGGAGAGAGAGACATAAGGAATCTCAATATATCAACATTCATCAACTCTCTCTCCTAGATATCCATCACTTCACAGCCTTGCTCCACTTCATCTTCAAGTTTCAGCAGTCTACATCATGGTTTTGCAAACATTTTGTCATGTTCTTCTAGTTTCCACTTCAACATGCATTAGAATTCAAAGAAAGGGTAACTTGAGGTAAAACTGGTACAAATCTTTTTAATTTACTAAGAACATGGAAAACATGATGCATAACCACTATTACCCACTCCACACTCCACTATGCATTATCACAACTACTCAATAAACCCTCCATATTCACTCCACTTGTCATAATGAATAATATACTCTGGTGATAAGACCAAGTAATGAAAAGGAAATATGTGGTATACAAATACAAAGCAACATCTATAGTGTCTTCTATCTGTACATCATAAAGCATTCTTAAGCCATCTAAAAGAGGATGAATTCATTGTTGCCTATCCAAGCAAAGAACCACAAAGTAAATATTGGTCTTAAAATTGATGTCCAAGTTCATACGACCACCATCACCAACATTTTATAAACCATTATCCATATGCACACCATTCACCATCACTCTGATACATCATCCACTACTTGTCCTCCATTTTTATGATAATTTTGTTTCTTTGTTTGAAATCAATCTGTGGTAGTTTCCAAAGTGTCATTCCACAAGAACCAACACTTACACAAAAGAAACAATGTCACATAAATCTATAAGCAGAGTATCATAAGTTCTTCACCTTGTTTGCATGAGGACATGCAAATCCTTGGGTTTGGGGGTGTGTTGAGCTCTAGTTTTTTCATACTTTCCATCATACAAATACACTTATCATTACACCTTCCCCCTACTTTTTGTCAATAATATATCGCTAATTACACCATAAACCTCCATTATCTCTTATTATTCATCCTATGTAATTCATACAAAGTTTTCCATATTTTTAGTGATTAAAAGGATGATTATACAATATTTTTGTCGATGATGGTTTAATCCTATGTTTCTATGTCCAACAAGCATGTTCTATATTGTTCAAGTTCTGGTATATGCACTGTCCATGTTCCGGTACCTATATTGTTCCTGTTCTGGTACTCGCATTGAAGGTCATCCGATACTCCAAGTCATCTGATACCAGAAGGTTCTACAGTCATTTGGTACCTACACAGTCATTCGGTAACCACACTCCATGTCATCAAATACTCTGCAGTGATCCGGTACTACCTTTGCATTCATCAGGTACCAACTCTCTACCTCTTCCGGTACCAGCTTCATCCTGCACCAAATTGTGCCTATTCCGGTACTAGCTCCATCCAGTAGTACCATCGCGTTGGTCTGGTACCCATAGTCATGATTGTGTTCATCTGGTACTAAACCCTTGGCTACAAGATTCTAGTACTAATTTTTCTAATCCAGTACCAACAGTTCTAATCCGGTACCCACTGTGCTAATCTGGTACTAGAAATAATTTGAAATTTTGGAAAGCTTCTAGAGGAAAATCGGGTACATGGGTTTTGTCCAGAGCCACGTTTACATTCGGCCACATGAGGCAGAATTCAACCATATCACACGTGTGGAACTCCAGGTCAGGGGGAATGATTCTGCTAAAATTATTGAAAAACTCAAACTGCCAACTTGCGCTCTGATTTCCGTGCAGATGGCATCAGATCTAGAAATTCTACGAAATGGGTTTTGTCTAGAATATAGAAAATTGAGTAATACACTAGAAGATTTTCAAAATTAGAATTTGTTTGGAAGATATGGGTGGGGGACTAACTCGAATATGCCCAAATTGCAATAAAACCCAGATTTTTGAGGATTTTATCTAAAAATGTAATATTTGAAATATGAGCATTGGGATTCGGTCCCATCCACTCCTCAATGATTATTCATGTATAAATAAGCCTCATATGGCTATGATAAAGGGCCATTATTTTCATGAAGTTTTTGTAAGTGAGAGATTTGTTTTTGTGAGAAAGCTTTAAGGAGTTGGTTGTCATGTAAAAACAGAGTTCCATGATTAAATGAAAAGATGATTGTTGTTGATCTATTACGCATCTCCTTGGCTTGATATGATCTTTCTTAGCAATGCTAGCCACCTGGGAAGGGCCCCTCGGTGTGGGTAAGCATTGCTATGTTCTTTTTATTTAGTTTTAGTCCATTATATTTTCATTTTATTGTATGGTGTGCTTTCTAACTAGTTTTCTCTTTAATTGAAGTTTTGGTTTTCTTTTCAATACTAATAAGATTCAAGATTCATTCTTCATATGTGTGCAACTTTATTCCAATTTTATAACAACACTTTGTTGTTTTACACAACTGAAGTTTTTTTGGCTCCTTTGAACATTGTTGACACTTGATTCATGTGACAATTATATCCATTTCTACACTATCTTGGTGCCAAGAATCTAGTTTGCATAAACAATATGTTTGTGGTATCATTGATTGAAGAGCTGATCACTATTTTCACCTTTTTCATATGACAAAATTTTTCTCTCAGTAACATTTATAAACACTTTTGAACATTGGATTTGATCCCTGCTCATGAGATTTGGAACACATGGTGTATATCGTTTCCTTTTATTGAATCCATGTTCTTGCAACATAACAATACAACATATCATAGGACTGATATATTTACTATGATTTCTATATTAATGTTGGTGCATGGATTAATAAGTCTAACATGTTCAAGTTTCAGGCTTTGGGTTCAAGTTCTGGATAAGATGATTCTTTAGTGATCATTGTTGACATTTCTTTGTCTTATTATCACACACATATGACATATGCACCTTGAATCCTGATGAAATCATCTGATTCTTAAATATTGTTGCATGCAATGATATGTAGACTATGTTGGCATCCATTGAATACAAAGTGCACCTCTTTCTATCTCTTTCTTTCCATAGATCATTGTTAAACATTTCTATTCATTTAGTAGTTTAGAGATCCATTGTTTTATTACATAAATTTTATCATTGTTGTTGTATCCATTTGAAGAATTGTCTTGAAACTTTAGTTTCATTTGTTTACAAGTCATTTTCAGATTGTCTTCATTGTCTTTTAATCTAGTTTGCTTTGATTTAGTTTTCTTGTAACTTAGCTAACCACTATTGGAATCCATTGAAGGATGGGAAACTTAAGTAAGCTACTTATGATTAATCACACAAACACCACCCTGAGTGCATGAAATACTGTTATCTAAACCTTTATAGCACTAATTTATTCCTGTGTCCCAGTGATGAATCCTTAGTGTTAATTTGTTGTAGTGTGGGTTTGAAGATTGTTTTGCCAGATTTAGATTAGGCTAGACTAGGCTCTGATCCTGCGTTTCCTATGCCTGCACCTCGAATCTTACAAGCCCCAGTTGATAATTAAATGTGGGAATTAAAAGTGCATATATAGCCCCAATAGACACCACCAAGTGTGAAATAAAACCTGAGAGAGGACCAAAGCATAGGAGATACATAGTTAGCGGGTTCTTGCCCTGTGTTCCTGGAAGTGTGGCTTAACACCTCTTTTGTCTTTCTTCTTTGTAAAATTTCATAATCTCATGGTGACCGAGAAGGTTAGTCGAGTCATCGGGGTTGTCTATTCGTATGTAAACCAAGCCTGGCGGGGGTTTTTGATTGTATATAAAGAAAAGTTTAAAAGTATCATGCTGTGAATCAAACATGTATTCTTCTTTAAATCTTTTGCATAAAATATTAGATCGTTTGGAACCATTGTTATTACATCGCGAGTTTGTTAATGTTTTTCTTTGTAAAACTTTGGTATTAATTATTACTTCTGCAGGATTATTAATCATGGAAAGATATTTGGCTAGTGGATAAAATTCCTGCTCGGAATTTCACTTGGACCCAGAGTTTTTTTTGAGAAAAGACTAGAGGTCATAGTTGCCAATACTGAGAGTTGTTGAAGCGATTAATTAGTTCCCTCTCGCCGATACCAAAACTTTTTTTTGGGAGTTCGACGGTTGGCAGTGTTTCTTTATCTATGTGTAGCGCATACAATCACATTTTTCTGCCGAAGCTGAAAGAATCGGCCCTTGGAAAAATATTTTCGGAGGCTATATGTGTAAAAGATATAATCCTATTGGACGACACTGAAGAATGTCGGCATTCGGCTGCTTTGACTTCCCATACAATTTTCGCTACCTTAATCTTTCACCGATGTCGAACTTCTCAAGTAAGCCAGGAGAAATCTGGGTCGTTGGTCCCTTGATCAATTGTGGTGTTTCTCAAGATGGTTCTTAATATGATGAAGAGAAACTTGGATATGAAACATATCAGATAAAAATATTATCAGGCTCAAACCACGATGAGAACAAATCGAAGGTAGAAGACAAGGTGGTACCCAAAAGGAAGTGGTCACAGAAATTTTAGGGTGTGTTGAGCTCTCAACAGGTCGATAATCAAGTAAGTACCAAGCCTACCCCCGATGCCTCAATTTCAATCGATACTCAACTTCCCGATAAGAAACAAACAGAAGCCATACTTTTGAAACACATGGAGGAAGTTCAATAACCCAGTCTTGAACAAATATGTACCATCGAGAGCCTAGGAAATATGCTCACCTAGGGAGATCAACAAATCCCTGAACCCGTGGATGAATTTGTTGGAATACATGCCATCTCTTATGACCGGAAAATAAAATCTATCGTGTAAAGAACCACCAAGAAGAGGGCAATCACTCTATATCACTCCATCCTTATCACCACAGAGGAAAATTTGATAAATACAGAGAATGCCAAAACATCCGAACTTATCAAAAAAGATGCCACCCTAGACTGAGCAGAAAGGGATGAAGAGGAGCTAGCTTCTACTCTGAAAGAATTGGAACATTTGTGCCACTTGGCAAAGTATTACCAGGACACCACATAGGTTGTGGTGTTCCTAAGGAGTGAATTCAAGGAGTCCTACAACAAATTAACAAATGACGCCACCTATTCACTGCAAGGATAGTCGAGCTTCAGGAAGACACCCTCATGGCACTAGTGACATGCAAGGATATGGAGAGGTGGTATGAGAAATCACACCAAGACGTGGAAAGGATCGACTATATCAGCGTGGTGCAACAAGGCCAAGGCGTCGAAGAGCATGGCATATGGGTACTAAATGAAAGAAGCATCGACTGCATAAGGAAATCAGTCGAATATTGGGTAAAAATGGCTCAGGAACCTCATCGGGAGATCTAAGATAAATGGGCCTAGTGCGAGAAACGTTGGACCAAGATCAACCAGGAAATGAGAGACATCAGCCTCCCCGAATTCGACACACCGAATGACTTTGTTGACTTGCACGACATAGTCAAAACACATGCCGAACAAGACTCATCATGGGCTGAGGAAATAGAAAAGGTGGTCAACATGGTGCCAGGGTAGGTGCAACAGTTCATGGAGCACCCAATCAAAGCTTGAGCCATGTTGTAGTAGTAAAGTTCCAGAATAGTCAAGTATCGGGCACACAAAATAGAGATACAAGAGATCCTTTCATCCCAAATGGAACAACATAGATTCTTGTATGCTAACACATGCAAGGATCTTGTCATCAAGTGGTCAGAGTATGAGAAGAGTCATCCACTCAAGTAACATCATTTGATGAATTTTTGAAGACTGATAGAAGAAAGCGCCATGTGGCAAATTGGTTTTTACTTAGCTGCACTTTAATAGTTATTTTTAGTTAACAGTATGTTATAAATAGGAGGATCGACCTGTTAGAAAGAGATCGATGGTTTTTGAAAAGACCCTCATTTTAGATTTTGTAAAGAACTATTTCAGACCTGCCTTAATTGAGAATTCTTGTTTAGGACCTAAGACAAGTTTGTGCTTTTCATCAAAAGTGTGTATGATTGGATGTGGAGATGAATTATTTCTGATTTCATCTCATGAATGGATGTTGTAACGAGTAAGAGATTCTAAATCTATTAATAAGTTATCTGATCCAATGTTTTACAGTTCTTGTCTTTTATGATGAAAATTAAATCGTTGTGTTATTATGTGATTGATGATTATAGTTAAGAGAATTATTTTTCTTGCTATCGTTTATTGCATATTTGTGTTCTTCTGATAATTGCACCTTAGACAATAATTGGAACACTAGTAGGTTAATGTATTATTACTAGGCTTGTGGTAGAGAACTGTTGTCTGCATGCCAGAGTGAAAGGGTTATCCCAAGCTCAACCTTCTCCCGTAGTTGATATTTTCCCACTTTGTTACCTAGTTGGATTATACCAGCTTTTATCTTGTATCGGTCCCACCTGTTATCACATATAGTTGTCAAGGGAAGAAAGTTGTCCAAGTTCGTGTCTTGCACAAGAAATGTCAAAGAGAAGGGTTTGGAGTAGTCCATTTTGGGCTCGAAATGCAAGCAACAGGCGAGATCAGCTTCAACGGTGAAAATTCCTTAGAATATCTAATCGGTAGTTCGTAGGAATCAGGGGTTCAAAATATTGTTAAATTTGTTTGTTAAAGGTCTGAAGTCTCGAAACCTGAAGTGAGCATGAGCCATCTGATCTTGAGGGGGAAAACTGACATCCGATCCAAGTGTTCATGGAAATGAGCTTTGGGAGTTTTGAAACAAGAAGTGCACAAATTTCTCGAAGGGTCGAAGCCCAAATTTCCGAAGTGCCCGAAGTCCCAAAGTGTCAAAGGCCCGAAGTGAATATGGAACATCCATCGGCGGGGCCACGTGTCAGTAGATCCATATCTCTGGGTAAAAGCAGTTGAAGAAATAGGAGTTTTGAGTTTTGATTCTCCCGGAGCCCGGAGACCCAAAGTGGATCTCGACCATCCAAACCCAGGAGCCACGCGCTGTCAAATCCCTAGCTCCGATGAATTTGCTTGGGGAAAATAAAGTTTGATTATTGAGAATTCCAAAGCCTGAAGCCATGAAGGGATATCAGTCATCAATCTCTGGAGGCCACATGTTGTCAGATCCTTAACTCCAGATGTTTTTCTTCAAGGAATAAATAAGTTTGCGTTTTCATTTTCCCAGAGCCCAGAGACCCTAAGGAGATCTCAGTCGTCGATTTAAGACAGTACATGGCAGTCATCAGTGTATAGTTGTGGCGTTCTCGTTGGTTGTGACACCTGGAACCTATCCAACAATGACACTTGGAACTCAGTCCAGGCAGCCCTAGGCATATTATTCTCTTCTTTCTTAGTGACACATGTCGATTCTCTTTCATGACACATTAGCATGATGACATCAAACCTCCATGTCAGATCATCCTCCGAGAGGTATTATTGTTCAAAGTCATAAGTAGCATCCCCCTCCCCCAGGGCACAGTTTAGAGGATTCTAAAGTTGGCGGGTGGTTAAGCTTGGTAGTAGTGTTAAATCTAGCAGGTGCATCTAGATCTCAAATTGGGACCATATCTACAGCCACAATTCATTGCGGGGATGCAACATTCTTGGGCAATAATTTTGTTCAACGGTCCTGCAATTGAAACCACTGTAAATCGAAAGTGATACGTGGAGAAAGGTGATGGATTGTGGGCCCAAAAGTGGTCTGAACCTAAACCACTTTTGAGCAGCCTCGCAATCATGTGCTCGTATAACATCCTATCCAAGAGAAGCGTGTGGCCACCCACTAAGCATTAAGTCGCATTGCAATCACGAGAAAAGGAAGTTAATGAAAATAGAGATGGTGGTTGAAACCTCGGCTCACTCCATAAATGGAAGGCATGGAAGGCCCGACCGTGGGGACTGAACTGTCATCCTGTGGTACCCCTGTGGGAAGATCTTCTTGCAAATCCCATGTCGATCTGATCTCGCGTCTGACAGAGGGTTGCATGTTCAGTTTGACAAAAGAAATTGCCGACATAAAGATTTGATTGTTGTGACTAGGTCACACTCTTGGTGGTGGCGAATTGTTCTTAGTATAAATAGATAGTTTTAATATTTTGTTGGGGTCATCAACTAGTTGAGCATAACTCTCTATTTTTTAATGTTTTGATGCCATAATTGTTCTCTAGTTATGTATCAAATTTGAGACTTTCATGTTAATAGAAGTCAACTTATTTTCATCTCTCTGTAAAAATTGTGCTAAAACACTCGGGCATGGAGGATCCAGTCGAGGTTTTTTATGCTTTTGTAATGTAGGTTTGATTACAGTGGTATCGTGACCAATTTTAGTCAGCTCCCTTGTTATATTTTTCCCTCTTGCACTAAATGGCTTGGGCATGGAGGATCCATTCGAGTTGTTGTAGCTACATAGTGATGTAGGTTCGATCATTGTGTTGTTCTGACTGTGTTGTTTGGACATATTTCTATGTCTGAAGCTTGAACTCAAGAGTGATCTCGAGTCTGAATTTTTCTTCTCCAAGATGCTTGAAATCTGGATTCCCATAGTAGTCTTGTTCACCTTCCTCACTAAGTCTACCCTCTGCTCACACTTAAACTCAATCCACTGACTGAAGTTAACATGGCTCTCACTTCCCTGTGCATTTCTTGTCCAGTTTTGTGTTGAACATCATTCATATATTGAGTTTTGTCAATTAACCTCCACTCATATAAAACCAACATCCACCAAAAACTCTGATGGGTACTGGGCTTATCCTCCTGCAATCTGAGGGTGACTCTCAGTGCTAACATTCTTGGCATTTCTACCAAGGAACGAATTGAAGACATTTCCCTAAGTAAGAACGACAATGAGCTTTTGATTCTGAAGGTGCATTAGACATTAGAACCATTGAAGATTGCAACTTTCACCTGGCGAATCCACTATCGAAGACTCCACTGGGGAGGATCCTGTTGATAGAAATATGACCATACCAAAGGGGAAGACCAAGTATCAATTTATGAGCTTCATTCATGAAATCTTGTTCTTGTTTATCAACTCATTTCTATCTTTCCCTTCACATATAAAGAGGATTATCCTTTGCTTTGTCTATTCAGATGATAATAAGCCTTCCTTTATTTATCCATCCATGGAAGAAGAAAACATGCCCTCTTCTTGTGGTGTAGATACCGATCTCGTGTCTTCACCTCTTCCTATTCATAAAAGTGAGATCTGTATTGCATCTCCTCTTGAAATTGATCACCCTTGTAGCCTCGAGATGGTTGAAAATAATTCACAGTCTTCTCAAATCTCATTACCCTTCGTTATTATTGCTGAGCCTTACCATCAACTAGCTAATCCTCATGATCAACCCACTGCTTTTCAAATTAAAATCAGAAATATGTTGTTTAAAACTTTAAGGCTGCCACATGACCTTCATCCTTATCCTCATTATTTATTTGAGTATCTTCCTCGGTTTTCTGGAGAGGATCATATTATAGCTGAGAGGCATTTGGAGGCCTTTGAGAGATTTGTCGATCAGTTTGAGATTGTTCATGATGATGTTTCCACGAGGTTGTTCTCACAATCCCTGTCTAGAGATGTTGTTTTGTGGTTTAGATGTCTGGAAGTCGGTTTTATTGGCTCTTGGACTGAGCTATGTCATACATTTTTAAAGTGTTGGGGTGAGAACAAGTCCCTTGATTAATACTAGTTTGAGTTTAATGCCTTGAGGAGAGGCGAAGAGGAAGCCTTGGCTATCTTCAAAAGGAGGTTTTACAGTGTTTATCATAGTATTCCTATGGATATCATACCCACATAAACTGTTGCCATGGTGTACTATGTCATGGCTCAGCATCTAGAGTTGGTCCTTCTCCTGAGAGAAAGGAAATATTCATCATTAAGACACTTGTTTGAAGATGTTCAAGAAGTTGAAGAGAACATCATGGCTAGCAAGGGGGCTCATATGCAAGCATATCTTAAAAACTTTCATGTGCCTAGGGAAGAAGACTGTCAGCATGTTTCATATTTTGAGCAAGAAGATAGTGATTATGAATCAGTGTTGGAACAAGAACAAGGAAAAGAGACTGTAATTGTTGATGATCGAGAGTTTTTTTCGAAGGAGCAGGAAGGTTTTTTATTTGCAAACATAGAGGCATTTACAGAGGAGCATCCCGGTCTTCTAAAGCATCTAGGATTCTGTCAGACGATTCATGATCATATGGCTATACACATGGAATCATAAGTTTCATATTCTGAGGATTTCCAAGAGCATACCACAGAGCCTTTTCCTTTATACATTGAGGAAAAACATTCTGTGGAAATCCGCCATTCTATGCCTACATAATACAAAGGGCATATCTTTCCCATGTTTCTTGTTTATGATGATTATGATTATGATCCTTAGGAGAGTCATGAAGAAGAAGAGGGAGAACCAAATGTGCAGTTGATGTCCTTCCCAGAGCCTGCAAATGAGCAACCATCACCTAGGATCAGTCAACCTGCATCAACTATTCACTCCCCCATTCTTTCCAGAGAAATTCATCCATGTGTGAGAAGTTGTAAGACAGAGCATGTTTTCTATCACCAGCCCAATGCGTTTTGTCATTTTCTCTATGAAACTATAAGGGAGTACATGGAGTTGAATTTCCTTCATGTCTTGGAGCCGCTCATATTTATCCTGACTTCAGCACTGGGAGGAGAGCTGAAAACCATAATAATTTTGTTGTCATGGTTGCATTGTTTTTATTTGATCAATGACAGAGTAAACAAGTTTGTAGCTAGGTTGTTTCTTGAATGGCTATGGTGGAAGTTTTCTTTCACCTAGCACTTTGTAAATATCAATTAGTCTAGTAATGTACATAAATAAGCTCCTCCTAGAGCCTATGTATTTTTCTTTTGTTTTTAGGATAGGGTGCTTGTCGGCCTTTAATCCTCAACAGGATGTTTTTTGAGCATGACTCCATAGCCCAATGCATAAAGAAATTGGAACTTCTTGTTCTTGGTAGCTCGCAGGGAGCATGCCATCCGCTGTGGAGCCAAATGTTATCACATATAGTTGTAAAGGGTAGAAGGTTGTCCAATTTCGTGGCCTGCATAAGAATCGTCAAAGAAAAGCATTCAGATAAGTCCATTTCGGGATCAAAATGAAAGAAACAGGCGAGATCAACTTCAACGACGGACATTCCTGAGAATATCATATCGGCGGTTCGCAGGAATATGGGGTTCAAAATATTGTTAAAGTTTTTTGTCAAAGGTTCGAAGTCTCGAAGCTCGAAGTGAGCATGAGTCATCTGATCTTGAGGGGGACAGGTGGCATCCGATCCAAGTGTTTGGGGAAATGAGCTTTGGGAGTCTTGAAACAAGAAGTGCGTGAATCTCTCGAAGGGTCGAAGCCCGAAGTGCCAAAGTTCTCGAAGTCCCAAAGTGCCTGAAGTCCTGAAGTGGTAGAAGTCCCAAAGTGTCGAAGGCTTGAAGTGAATCTGGACCATCCATCGACAGGGACACGTGTCAATAGATCCATAGCTCCGCGTAAAAGCAGTTGAAGGCATAGGAGGTTTGAGTTTCGATTCTCCCAGAGCCCGGAGACCCGAAGTGGATATCGACAGTCCAAATCCAGGGGCCATGTTCCGTTAGATCCCTAGCTCCGATGAATTTTCTTGGGGAAGATAAATTTTGACTATTGAGAAGTCCAAAGCCTAGAGCCACGAAGGGATCTCAGCCATCGATCTCTGGAGGTCACACATCGTCAGATCCTTAACTCCGAATGTTTTTCTTCAAGAAAAAAATAAGTTTGATTTTTCATTTTCCCGGAGCTCGGAGACCCGAAGGAGATCTCAGTTATCAATTTAAGAGAGTATGTGGCAGTCATCAGTGTAGACGTGTGGCATACTGTTCGGTCGTGACACCTGACACCTATCTAGTAATGACACGTGGCACTCAGTCCAGGTAGTTGTGGGCATATTATTCACTTCTTTCTTAGTGACATGTGTCGCTTCTCTTTCATGATGCATCATCATGATGACATCAAACCTCCACGTCAGATCATCCTCTGGGAGGTATTATTGTTCAACGTCAAAAGTAGAGCCCCCCTCCCCAAGGGCACAGTTTGGCAGATTCTAAAGTTGGCGGGAAGTTGATCTTGGAAGTAGCGCTAAATCTAGAAGGCACGTCCAGATCTCAGATTGGGACTAGATCTATGGCCACAGTTCAGTGTGGGGACGCAACATGCTCGGGCGATAATTTTCTTGAGAGGTCCTGCAATTGAAACCATGATAAAGAGAAAGTGCTACATGGCGAAAGGTGATGGATTGCGGGCCCAAAAGTGGTCTAAACCTAAACCATTTTTTAGCAGCCCCAAAATCACGTTCTTGTATAACATCCTATCCAAGAACAGCACATGACCTCCCCCTGAGAATTAAGTCACGTTGCAATCCTGACCTTAGGAATGTCCATAATTGGAAGGCATGGAAGGCCCGACCATGGGGACTGAATCGTCAGCTCGTGGTAACTCTGTGGGTAGATTTTTCTGTAAATACCATGCCGATCTGAGCTCGTGTCTGGCAAAGGGTTGCATGTTTAGTCTGACAGAAGAACTCACCCATGTAAATATTTGATTGTTGTGACCAGGTCACACTCTTGGTGGTGGTGAATTGTTCTGAGTATAAATAGATAGTTTTTTTATTTTTTTAGGGTCGTCAACTGGTTGAGAAGAGCTCCCTATTTTGTAATTTTTTTATGCAAGAACTGTTTTATGGTTATGTATAAAATTTGAGACTTTCATGTTAATAGAAGTCAGCTTCTTTTCATCTCTCTATAAAAATTGTGCTAAAACACTCAGGCATGGAGGATCCAGTCGAGGGTTGTTATGTTTTTGTAATGTAGGTTTGATTACAGTGGTATCACGACCTGTTTTAGTCATCTCCCTTGTTATCTTTTTCCCTCTTGCACTGAATGGCTCGGGCATGGAGGATCCAAGCAAGTTGTTGTAGCTACATGGTGATGTAAGTTTCATCATTGTGTTGTTGTGACTGTGTTTTTTGGACATATTTCAGTGTCTGAAGCTTGAACTCAAGAGTGATGTCGAGTCTGAGTTTTTCTTGTCCAAGTTGCTTGAAAGATGGATGCCCATAGCAATCTTGTTCACATTCCTCACTAAGTCTTCCCTTTGCTCACACCTAAAATCAATCCACTGATCCAAGTGGATATCGGTGGCCACCCACTTTCTCCAACTGGCACAAAACATGTTTCTGGCAATTTTGGTAATTTACTATTTTTAGCAGTTTTTTCAGGTCCTAAACTTCCGGGGCCATTTTGAGACCCTAAAAGATGTTTTTTTGGGTATGTTGCTATCACAAAATAGCATCTATGTTCCTATTTTGTCTTGAGCGTTGTAGTTCTCGGATAGACCTTTCCAACGAGCTATCATACACCTAAAATTGAGATCGTATGCAAAAGTTACGACCCCGAGAAGTTGATGCACCAACTTACCCAAACGGGGCCCACATGACTTTTGGCGCTTCATCTCCTACGGTTAGGTTTTTGGATGTCTAGGACTTTTGGCATTCCCATTTATTGTAAAAGGGCCTTCAGAGCCTCATTGTAATCATCTTCTTGCGAATGCGAGTAGCTATCACATCTCATCTCAGAGATAAGTTGCCACCATTCTAGTGAGTCTTTCACTCTGTATTTTTACAGTCTCTGTACATTTATTTCATTAATAGAAATCATGTATTACTATATATCTGTGTTTATGGTTGCATCTCTGATACATTTCTGTTATATTATTGAATATCTGTGATATCTCTGTGCATTTCTTTATTATATCTCCAATCTCATTTCGTGTCGAACATAATTCCGGATCATCCACTGACTAAAGTTAATGTGGCCCTCACTTCCCTGTGCATTTCTTGTCCAGTTCTTTGTTGAACATCATTCATATATTGAGTTTTTTCCATTGACCTCCACAAATATAAAACCAACATCCACCAAAACATCTGATAGGTACTGGTCTTATCCTCTCACAATCTGAGGGTGACTCTCAGTGCTAACACCACCCATAAGAGAAAAAAAAAGAACGTCAGAACTGAAGGAGAAGCCTTTGCCAAAAAACGTAAAGCCCATCGATTAATTGGTTGGATCATAAGATTTGGAGAACCATTCCACCATTAAAATCTGTAGTGTCTAATTGATCCTCAGTGGATGTTTTGGTTCCTATTGTTAAGTTAAATGGATTTACGACCCCTCAATAGAATTGGCACTCGAAGTAGGGCCTGAGAATGAATGGATGAATATATATTTAACATAATATTTGAGACAGCCTGTAGATTCAAAACAACCCACATGCATGGCTAGTCCTTCCCAAGACATCCCACACACATTGAGTACTCTTGAAATGAGTCAATCACCCCATAATGAGGAAGAACATCTATTCCCCGATATACCCTACGCTCTTCCTCACGAGGAATTGAACCAATTCATATGAATCACAAGAGATTATGCCCGATAGATCTGTTCATTTCCCTTAGCCCTGTTACTTCCTCGAAGAAAGAAAATAAGAAGACCAGTGGTCGAGTCCCCCGACCAGGTTTTTTTTCATAGAGTAGAAGACCTGATAGATTTCTCCTTCACCAAAATAGAACATCCTCTTATTCTAATTGCTAAAACACTAGTCCACAACCTCTCCGAGCCCGATGATTTTTCGAGAGAAGAAGGGTTTAACTCAGGATCTGAAGACATGGAAGATAACAATGACCATGATGAAGAAAGGGGAAAACCACCTTAGAATAATCAACCTTGTTTTTCCATAGATGCTTTGGCCATCCCTAGATGAGTACATAACCTTCCCTGACACCTAGATAAGTTACTCCCTAAATTTGACCATGAAACCTCAAGATTGCCTGAAGACCATATCAACAAATTCATACTAGCTATCAAACTGACAAATTTCCAACATGAAGACATAGTTTGCAGGATATTCCCCTACACTTTCAAGAATTCGGCCTCCACGTGGTATTTTAACTTACCTGTTGGATCCACAACTAGTTCAACAAAGTTTCAAAAGCATTTTATAGATAAGTTTGCAGAAGAAACTACTACAGGAGATTTGATGGATGAGTTGTTCACCACCACCATGAGTTTAAAGGAAAGAGTTAAATACTTCAATCAAAGATTCACCACCATCTTAAAAAAATTCCAACCCAAATCTAAACCTACTCAGGAGTATCAAATTGAATTGTATGTTAATTCTCTCCCAACTTCTATTTCCATGTTTGTGAAAAGGGATTCCAAACCAACCTTAGCTGAGAATTTTTAAGAATCCAAAATGATAGAGTTCCAAATGAAGGGATGCAAATAAGGCCATGTATCATTAGTTAAAAAAGAAGCTCAACCTCCCCCCAAGAGAGGACTACTGTTGACTAGAACCCCATGGAAACAAACAAAACAAGGTCTCGAAAAGGGGAGTGGGGACATAGAATACATACAACGCATGGTCAAGAAGTTGTCAAATGAAATCATAGACATGAAGAGAAGCGCAGGGGAGGGAAACCAAGGCCAAAGGCCCTATAAACCCTTTTTTAAAAGAAATCCTCCTTTCAAAGCAATTGAAACTCCCCCATCCAACTTAAAGATTGATCTAGGAAATGTAGCATCTGACTCTTTCTCTACCTATCATCAAGAGAATCACTCTGAAAGAGACTACCCTCAATGGGTACATGCAATGAATTTAATGGCCAACCGGTTTCTATATGAATTATCCCTAACCAAACAATTAAGCGACTCGGCTATGAATATTTTCAATCAGGAAGAGGTTGATCCACCGAAAGAAACAACCATGTTAATATGGGACCCTGACCTACCAATTCCCTCCCATGACCTATTTGAGGTTCAAGAACCACCCACAAAAGTATTAGTTGTGAAAACACGAAGTAGGGGTCAACTTGTCTCAAATGACCTTACTACGACCCAAACTTTGGGAGGAATACCAGCTCTCGATCACCCGAAAGCACCTTTTTCTCCCCGATGAAACCCTATAAACATCGATACACGTGAATTGCCCAAGCTAGACTACAACATAGTAGAAGACTTAAAAATTTTAAAGGAAAACATATCGATCATGGACATATGTAGAATCCCTCAGCAAAAGGACTTTTTGTTACAAGCATTAAAAGCAGTAGAAAATCCCACAACAAGCATTGACCAAGGAGAAGATCTAACTCCCATAGACCCAAGAAATAAACCAACTGTGAACGCTTGCTATGAAGATAAGAAGGGAAAACATTTTGTCCCATCGTTTCTTTTGACGTTTGAAGTCTTCAACAAAAACCTCCATAATTGTTTGGTTGACTCGGGAGCATCCTCCAATGTTATGCCATTATCTATTTGGAAAAAATTAAATGAAGTCCCTCTCAAAAGAGATAAACATATTATACACTTAGACATGACCAAGGTGAAGGTCATGGGAGAACTCAAATATGTAATGATAACAATAGCGACAAACCCTAAATTTGTGCAAGTAATTGACATCATCGTTGTATATATCCTAGAAGCTTATGGATTGTTATTAAGTTGATATTGGTCTGAGAAGTTAAACAGATACTTTAGTACAGACTGGGATCACCTTTGGTTTCCATTAAAGGGGCACATGAACATGATCAAGATTGATAGGGAAATATATCTAAAACATATTGTCACTAACTTAGAAACCCTCAATGAACCCTCATCGAAATATTTCCCTATGCTAGGCAATTATTCCTGTTAATATGACTTTGATAATTTCTCCCCTCCCTCATCTGATGTCCCTCTTACTCAAAACTCCAAAATTATTTTTAAAGAGAAACTACCAACAGTTGTGGAAGAAATCCTCTTCTATCAAGAAACTATGTTAGAGATCATGGAATAAACAGAAGGAGAAGAGGAAAGTGACAAGAAAGAGGAAACTGATAGGTTTTTCCCACAAGTTTGTGTTGGAAGATTGGTTGTTGTCATTGATGTCACCCCTAGTCATGGGTTTTGGACCACAAGATTGATAAAGGTATTTGGACATGAAGGAAAATGCACATGAACATAAAACACCCATGAATTAATATTATACATAATTTTGTTTCCAGTGGTATGTGGCACATAACGTGGATCCTCATGGTTGAGGAGAAATGAATTTTTGAAGATGACAAAGTGAATTGAAGAAGGAAGTACATGTAGGCCCTGAAGATAATTAAAGAAAAGAATTACAAAATAAGAAAGTGTCAGGTCGGCCCTAATGTTAAA
>ML794912.1:152344-218188 GCA_009831015.1 Picea engelmannii | reverse complement strand
TGATTATTTCTCATATATTGTGCATGGTGTATTGTGGTGTATTGGTGTAACTCTTATACTATTGTTCATTTCTCATTGGATATAGTTGAATGGTTTAAGTATAATTTGAAAAAGGTTTTAAATTGTACTTGATATTGATTCACACCCCTCTCAGTATCAATAGTTTGGACCTTATACTTTGATGGATCCAAATCACAAGAAGGGTCAGGGGCAAGGTGCATCCTCATTGATCCAAAAGGTAAATGACATTTTTTTCTTGTATATTTGAGTTCGAATGCACAAACAATACCACCTAGTATGAATCTCTAGTACAAGGGATAAAGAAATCCATGGACCTAAACATTAAGGAATTGAAGGTTTTTGGAGATTCTGAAATCATCATTAGACGAGTAAGGAATACTATACATTACAACTCTCCACACCTAAGGGATTACCAACAGGAAGTGCACAGGCTAGTAGAGAATTTTGAAGCCTTTAACATTACAATGATCCAAAAAAAAAAGAATATTCTTGTTGATTCTCTCACCACTGCTTCCTTAAGTATACCTCTAGAAGATTATGAAGCCTCCTGGTTCACTATGGAGCTACTCTACAAATTGTCAGTAACAAAAAATATTTCTAATTGGAAGGTCTTTGAAGGAGATGAACAGATCAAAAAATTCTTGACTAACCTGGATAATTTTAAAGACTTGGCTATCGACGATGAAGTGTTTCAGGAACAATCAGCAGAAACCAATCCTTAGACAGATCAACCGACTGAAAAACCTAGGTATCACATGATATCGAAAGGAATAGACAATTTAGAAAACCTTTTTGACCTAAGGGAAAGATTTAAAGGGCCAAAGAATGAAAAGATGGGGATTTCATGTCCCAAGCATGAAACTATAAATCTAGGAACCCCGGAAAACCCTAATAATGTAAATATCGACAAGATAATATCTAGAGAGGAAAGGAAGTCATATCTCAAACTCTTCAGACAATATCAAGATGTTTTTGCATGGTCCTACCGAGATCTGAAAACCTATGATACCCATATCATTAAACACAATATTCCATTAAAACCTGAAGTGAAACCCTTCAAATAGAATCTATGTAAGTACCACCCATCCTTGGAACCTATCATGTGTCAAGATTTAAAGAAACTATTAGATGCCAAAATTATCTTCCAAGTTAGACACTCTACATGGGTATAAAATTTGGTTCTTGTAAGGAAAATATATGGGGAGATCCGCCTATGCATAGATTTCAGAAACCTCAACAGAGCTTCAGAAAAGGACAACTACCCAGTCCCACCAATGGAGAAACTCTTGCAAACCATCTTTGGCTCCAAGATTTTCTCCCTGCTGGACGGCTTCTCAGGTTACAACCGGGTTCTAGTTTTAGAAGAAGACCACTTGAAAACTGTCTTCCGAACCAAGTGAGGAACCTTCACTTATAAATGTATGACCTTTGTCTTAATCAATGCAGGGGAAACCTTCCATAGGGCCATGTATGTAGTGTTTCAAGGACTAATCAACATATGTGTAGTAGTCTATTTGGATGACGTAATTGTGCATTCAAAGAACATAGAGGATCACATCCCACACTTAACCCGAATTTTTGAAAGGTGTAGGAAATACGGTATATCCTTAAACCCTAAGAAAACTATTTTCAGTGTCGAGGAAAGAAAGTTGTTAGGCCACATTATATCCCAAGAAGGGATTCACATAGAACCAGAAAGGATTAAAGCTATAGCTCAACTCCCATTACCTCACAACAAAAAGGCTATGCAATCATTCTTTGGGAAAATCAATTTTGTGAGGAAATTCACCTCTGATTTCGCTAAAACTATCAAACCCTTACAAAAAATGATTAGTAAATATGCTGAATTTAAATGGGACGATAAATGAAAAAGGGATTTCAACAAAATTAAGACGGAAATATCTCAAGCACCAGTGTTATGAAGCCCCGATTTTAGAAAATATTGTTTCCTCTATAATTTTTCCTCCTACCAATCATTAGCCATAGTATTAATTCAGAAGGACAATGACAACAAAGAGGCCCCAATATCATTTATGAGCACTAACCTCCAAGGGGATGAACTAAATTACCCTTCTATATACAAGTAGGCCTATGCGGTATACAAGGCAGTAAAACACTTTATATCTTACATCCTTAAGAACCATACCAAAGTCATCGTGCCTCACCCTGCAGTCTGATCCCTATTTACTGAACAGGAGATAGGTGAGAGAAGATGAAACTAGATGGAAATGGTCCAAGAATTTGATCTTGATATAAAACTTGCTAAAATAGTTCAGGGAAAAGGGTTATGCAAACTGGCAGCTGAAGCCCGGGACAAAGTAAATGAAGACTTCAGATGGGAGAATGAATTGGCATTCTGGTGTGGTGAAGCTTCATACATATCCACAGGGAAAGAGTATTGGTATGAGAATTAAATTATCTCCTGCATCATGGGACTTGCCCAGAAAACCTAAACCCTAGGGAAAGGAGAGCCCTTAGGTTAAAATTCGCACAATATCGCCTCATAAATTCAATTCTCTTTCGTGTTAATTATGATGGGGTACTTTAAGATGTCTCGAACGTGAATATGTAGACAAAGTTTTGAAGGAGCTCCATGATGGTCCTGCCGGTGGACATTTCGCAGGAAACACCACCGCTCATAAAATACCGAGAGCTTGCTATTATTGGCCTACTTTGTTCAGAGACACTCACACATACGCTAGAAACTGTAAGACTTGCAAATAAGCATAGGGAGGGAAAATAGAGCAGTTGTCCCACTCCAACCAGTGGCCGTTTCTAGGCCATTTGAGAAATGGGGGTTGGATATCATTGGAGAAATTAAACCAATTTCTTCAAAACAACATAGATACATACTTATCGCCACCGATTATTTCACAAAATGGGAAGAGGCCATCCCTCTAACTCATGTAAATGAGAAGGTGGTGATCCAATTCATAGAACAATAACTGATCATAAGGTTCGATGTCCCTTCTGTCCTTGTTTTTTATAATGCAACTTACTTTTCTTCCACCTTATTAACATATTTTTCTCTAGACAAAGGAATCATAATTGGATACTCTGGAAATTATTATCCACAAGGAAACAAAGTGGAAAAATCAACTAATATGAGCCTAGTGAAGATATTAAAGAAAACAATCATAGAAAACTAGAGGAACTGGCATAGTTCACTTCATAATCCCTTATGGGCCGATAGATTTACACCCAAGGAATCTATAGGTAATTCTCCATACTTTTTATTATAATGACAAGAAGCCATTCTCCAGAATGGGCTATATCTTCCATCTCTTCAACTTTCTCAGTATTCAAGACGACAACCCTCATCAATCATACAACAAAGAATTGATACTCTCCTCATGCTGGAAGAAGAAAGGGATAAAGAGAAATCAAAATTCATAGCTCAGCAACAACTAGTGAAGAGGTGGTTCGATAACCATAAGGCTAAAGAGAAGAGTTTTGAAGTGGGAGACTTAGTCCTGAAATGGGACCGAGCAAATGAGTCGAAAGGGAAACATTCTAAGTTTTAGAATCTGTGGCTCGAAACTTTCTAGGTGGATGCGAAGATAGGGGTAGGCACATATCGATTTCATAATCTCAGGGGCGAACCTAACTCCCTCCCGGTGAACAACCAAGCCCTAAAACAATATTTCCATTAAAAAAAAAAAAACCGCGTTTATATTTACACAATTTTTATTTTAGTTTTATCTATTGCTATTTGTACTTCTGCATTTTTGAATATTGTGTTTAGAAATAAAATGGTTGACCTCAAATCATGTGATATGAGGAACTATGTTCCTAACTCATCGCTCACATACAACACAAAGAAACGTTGGGGAACCTACGGTTGTTTCGAAGGGCTCTCTATCTAACCTATGCAGATGAAAAACTTTGGAGAAATGCAGAAGTGTTTGTCTGGTGGTCTGGTGAAACCTTAAAGGAAATATGGTAAGATAGAAAGGAATACATGTACCTCAGAGACAGAGCTAGCAAGTTTCACCTTAACCATATCATTTTTCAAATAATAGACGTCCCCCTCTCCCACTCCCTCAGGTCATTCTGCCGAAATTAAAATCAACTATATCAAATTAGTGAACAGTAGGAGAGGGTATGCAGATAACTTCATCGGGGATATGGACGCTCCCTGGTAGTGGAGCAAGTTCTGTGATGTCGAGGTGACTCTGTCGGGGCTATGGACGCTCGCTGGAAGCGAAGAAACACTGTAGCAAGTGAAGGAGGATACCAAAAGGTGTAGTGCCAGTGAATTATTTACTAGACGCTTTTCAAATAAGACGTGAGTCAAGGTTATAGGAAACAGAGGTGGAATAAAGGTTGAAAACCCCACAGGAAAGCCCAAACACACAAACTGGGGAATTTCAAATGCAAGGATGAAAGAGGCTCTGATTAAAAACCAGTTAAGTTCTTAAACCATCTTTTGCATCACCCAAGCCCGAGGGAGGAAAAAAGTTTTTTCTTTCATCCAGTAAGCCAACATTTGTTGAGCACTCAAGACACCCTAAAAATCCTATGTCATCTTTTCACTTTTTGGGTTCCACTTGATCTTTGCATTTTTTGATTCAACTTCTTTTTGAGAAATGTCTGGCTTTGATTATTATCTTGAATCTCATTATCTTTCCAGGTCTATTTGAACTTATGAAACTCCATGACTTAAAAATCCTTAACGCCTGAATAAAGAATCAAAATCTAAGACATTTCACCCGACACACTCAGTTTCAGCATCAGAAGGAATTCAAAGATGTAAAATAACCACTCAAGAAACCTCAACCGTCGAGCACTGATCTTCATCGGTATTGGCAAAAGGAAGTTTTTTTTTACGCCAAGTATTTCATAAATATATCGCCGATAGCCAATCCCCTTCGGCATTGGTAAAAGACAAGGGGAATAGTTGTTAACCAAGAAATAAAAGAGATCATCGATAGTCGATGCCCGATGCACTTATTTGAACTGAGGAAAGACTAAAAGGATTACCACAGACATTCTGACCATGCTAAAATATACTCCTGATCACCAATCCCCGATGTGTTTTCGTCATCAAGACTTTTGCGAAGAAGTTAATTCGAAGAAAAAAACAAGTGATAGGTTTATTTTCGATCGTCAACCCTGGATACTTTTCGGCATAGGCAAGCCGAGGTTTTTTTTAGAACACATAACTTAAGGAAAGTCCTAACTCTGATTAATACATGCGAATTAGGTCACCAGTCTTCAATGCCATGTGTATTTGCTAGATTAGAGAACCATACGGTCTAGTTTTACCCTGAGTCATTCTTGGTTCCCTAAGTCCAAGTCACACCTCTGAGTCAACTTTTCCATGACATCATTGTATGATGAGATTGATCGGTGTCGAATCTTTTGTGAGTGACATCAACGAAAACATTCAAAGCACATCCACAATTCCTGATCCACCCACTAAGAAAGAGACACGATGGGATGTTTTAGTGTAGGATATGATTAGATTTTGAGCATTTAAGGGTCTAATTAATACCAAATCCCGCATTAGTTGCTACCTCATGTGAAAATCAAAACAACCGTTTAAAATCATTGATAGACCACATCACCCCCCGCCCCTCCACTGTCAACCCACGATGAATTTAAGTTGCAGATATTTGGCGGAAGATTTGTTTAAATTGCACTCATCATCTGAATTGAATGGTTGATGTGACACAGTAACTTCTTCACTGGTTTAAATTCTCTTGAGCCGTTGTAAGGAGAATCATTCTACACGCAAGGAAATTCAGAGCATTCGAAGAAGCGAGACGAGCAATTTGAAAGGTGTAGAGATCCTGTGAGTATCAAATAACCAGGCTTATCAAGATTTACAGGAAAAATTCCTTCAAAAAATCCAACCACCAGATGATCGTCAAGGGCGCCAAAGATGAAGGAACCAGATTTGGGTGAAGGCTCCTCTCCAGGGGTCGCGAAGAAATTGGAATACACTCCAAGACCGGATCCTGTCATCAAAAAAGTGATGGAGAAGGTTTTTAATCAGCCTCCGGAATTTGGAGATATAGAGGCAAGCACAGGGTCCAAGGCGGTACTCCCACATCTTTAAAAAGATCAGCCGGGAATAATACCCATAATATATCCCACACAATGACACTGATGTGAGGGATCTTGATGATAATGTGTTTATGAATATCTCATGGTCATACCTGCACATGGTAGCAATAAGAACCCCCATATTTCACTATATAGAACTTTTGATGTGGCTCATCGACCACACAGACACAAAGAAGTGTTTAATCAACAACAGAAATGGTAGGTGTGTCAGGGTATTCCTTCCGGTGGAGGTTAGAAATATTACAAACTTTGAGACCCCGAGGAACGAATGAATACATATTTCTTCATGAAGTTCTATGAGTGCCATGGAACCAGTTGAGTGATGGCCTCATGGTGGAGGGAAGACAAAAAATACACCAATCTAAGCACCGACTGGTACCAGGTGGACAACTTAAGGGACCGATACCTCTAGTTGGTGGCTCTCATATTCTGATTATATGGGGAGAAGGATTGCTCCTGATTTTCGGAGGCGTGGATTCCATTAGCTTATAGAGTGGTTATTTTAGGGAGTGGCTTCAACTAGGGAGTCATCATTTCTAATAAACTGAGCATCTGCATACAATAGGCTCGGACGCTGAAGGAAGGAGAGACACCAACCTTTTACATGGCTTCATATTTTATTTATGTCATGTGCGCCAAAAATATTTTCGCCAGCATGAACCTTAGCTAGCACGTCGTAGAGCTCTCAGTCCATGTATATTTCAACATCTTATGAGAGAACAGGTACAAGAAATATTACGCCCTCATCTGCGATGAGTTCATTGCATGTATTTATTTCATTCTTTTTAAGAAAGAATGCCTGAGACTATCGGTCGTGGCCAAAAAGATGATATCAAAAGTAGGCCACTGGTATTTGGACAAGAACGATACCTACATCAGGGTGTTTTGGACTACCATAGCATCACACCTCCTACTAGCGCATGTCCCTGACTAGCTTGTAGTAGGGAAGATATTCTACCAGACCATCCTGCAAGGCTACAACACAACTCTGGTTAAGGAAAAGAAGCGGGCATTCATACCTTATGGTTTTCATGTAGGATTTTATATGGTGAAAGACACCAGTCAAGCCAAACAAGAAGGGTTGAGCCAATTATATTTCAGATTCCAGAGAGGTCGATTCCGCAAGCATGATATAAAGGGTTTGGTCTTGAAATATGCTTCACAAGTGTCGTCCTGCTGGCCATATGCCCACGACAAATTTGAATATGAGTCTTCACGGAAAATTCCCAAGACTGGGATGAGGTGGTGGCAAGGATGGTTGACCTAAGAATGACCAAGTTCAGAGCCATGATCCTGGATGAACAAGTGACAACCATAGAGCAATCGGCTCAACAGGCCCTTAGATCCAAGGAAGAAATGATAGCGGAAAAAGCAGCATAGGTTCCTATGGTATCTCCGATGTCGGATAGAGGTTTCCTTATGATGCGGGACACACGGGAAAGGGGGTTTCTCATTAAAGAATAGGTGTATTGAATAATTGATCAGTTGCAATATGACCCAGACCTCACAGGAATGATGGGGTCCCCTGCTGATAGCCCAGATGAAAGTCAGACAGGACCAAGAAGCTCTTAACTAATAGACATTGATGAAATCGTCAGGTTAGACAACCTTTTGATCAAAACACCATAGGTTGGATCACCACTGGGTGTTTCAGCTCAGTCGGAGACAGTCGGAACATCAGGGAGATCAAGTGCACCAAACCCCCTCAACAAATTGATAAACATCTATGATGAGGAAGATAGCTCGGAGGTATCCCTGGTGACCCCTGTATAGATCATAGAGGAAAAGGAGCCAGAGAAGGCATCTTCCCTAGCTCTTGACGCTTGAATTTTCCTTCCACGGAGTCAACAAGAAGTCAAAAGTCTCTTATACACTAAGTTTCCCGATGCACCGAAGACCCAAGCGGATAGTCCGAAGGACGATCCAGGGTCGGGCAAACAAAAGGAAGAAGATACATAGCTCGGAATCATTGTCTCACCGGCTGATAACCAAGTAAGTATTGAGCCTACCCCCGATGCCTCAATTTCAATTGGTACTCAACTTCCCAATGAGAAACAAACAAAATCCATACTTTCGAAACATAGGGAGGAAGTTCAAGAACCCAGTATTAAACAAATATATACCATCGGGAGCCTGGGAAATATGCTCACCTAGGGAGATCAACAAATCCACAAAACTGTGGATGAAGTTGCTGACATACATGCCATCGCAGAGAACCACTAATAAGAGTAGGATCACTCTATATTTCTCCATCCTCATCAAAATGGAGGAAAATTTGATAAATACAGAACATACCAAAACATCCAAACTTATCGGCGCAGGGATGGAAATCATAGATGCCACCCTGGACAGAGAAAAAAGGGATGAAGAGGATTTGGCTATTTCTCTGAAAGAATTGAAACATTTGCGCCACTTGGAGAAGTATTACCAGGACACCACATAAGTCGCGGTGTTCCTAAGGAGCGAATTCAAGGAGGCCTACAACAAATTTACAAATGAACGACACCTATTCACTACAACGATAGTCGAGCTTCAAGAAGACACCCTCATGGCACTGGAAACTTGCAAGGATATGGAGAGGTGGTACGAGAAAGAACACCAAGCCATGGAAAGGATCCACTATATCAACACGGTGTAACAAGATCGAGACATCGAAGAGCATGACATCCAAGTACTAAATGAAAGAAGCATCGACCGCATAAGGAAATCGACCGAATATTGGGTAAAAATAGCTCAGGAACCTCATTGGGAGTTCCAAGAGAAATGGGTCGAGTGCGAGAAAATATGGACCAAGATCAACCGGGCAATGAGAGACATCAGCCTCCCCAAATTTGACACATCCGATGAATTTGTTGACTTACGCGACATAGTCAAATCACATGCCAAACAAGACTCATCATGGGATGAGGAAATAGAAAAGGTGGTCGACATGGCACCAGGTGTTATCGGACTAATCAGTAGGTGTGGACACTAGCAGATCTCCCTAGATCCACCTTGATCTAGAAAAAAATAAGACAGAACATGACTCTTTCCCTAAGTTTTGACCATTGAATTAACTAGGAGGAAGGAATGAATAACATACCTTATTGTCGCTTCCTAGGGTATTTGTTTCTCCTGCTTCACTCCGGTTCTCTCATGAGGTAAATACCAAGACAACACAAACCAACCAAAGTGAAGATAGCACAATATATTCAACTGTCAACTTATGTGTATTATCAAGGAATTACACAATAAAGTGAGAATAGCTTTATGGGAAAGGGACATGCCACTGTATCATATTAATTGAAAGTAAATATTACAACCTGATAGCCTTGATGTCACAAGCTTCCTTTCGACGGCTCTTGGCTCCAACACACACACTTGCTCAATCCTTGCATGAAGAATATCAAATCCTCTTGATAGACTTGCTAGAGTCTCCAAGCTGTTGTTCAAGCTAAGTCCTTCACACAATTCTTCCACCAATTCTCCAATGAATCTTGCTTAACCTTTTCCATGAGAATTCCCTCAATATATAGGAGAGAATGAGATAGTTACTTGGATAATAATGATCCCAAAATATCAGGGAATCCAGTACAAGGATAACCATTCAAATGCCAACCCATTCTTCTATAAGATTCCCTTCTAGAAACATCGAGAATTCATCTTTTTCCATGCTTTAGGATGAGTTCGCACCCTAGCTATTCAACACAGTGTGAGAAGTTCCCACCCCAACTTAAGGCAGCCTGCGAGAATCGGGCATTCTCTCACCCCGGGATATTAGCAGCCTACGAACCTTCTTCAAAAATGAGTTTTCTGGGAAGAGATGAAAGTAACTTTTCTCAGGATAAAGTTCTTATGAAGAGCCTGAGTACACCATCATTACTACACCATCATGATGACCAAAATCATGGGTAACAGAATGCCCCCCAAAGTATGAGGTTGGAATTAGTGACATCCAAAAGACTTTGTAAGCTGCATGTGTGTGTCGGAAACCAGGAGCACACCTAATTGGAAACCTGTGAACAACCAAGCATCTACAAAATATCATATATACCAATTCTGAGGTAGGCATTCCCATACTCAGATCATAGATGGATGACATTGTAGACATAGGTCATGGCCACCAATCATACACTATGGATCCATGCCATCAAAATATAGCATAGCCACCAGGAATACACTATGGATCTATGCGAGAAAATTCAAATTAAGATGACATAGCCACGAGACATACACAGTGGATCTATCTGTCGCAAATTATACAGACTCCATCGCAACCTGGACAAAAAGATGATATCCAGGGTCTTCAATATTTTCACCCAAAAGTACGAATCTAACCATGTGATTACATGTGTCAAAGTCGAACATGGTAGAAACCACTTGATTACCGGTCATTGATGAAATCATTAACAAGTGCAAGGGAAATCACCATTGATGTCAATGACTCCCAAGGTACTCTAGTACAATCCATCAAGTGTGAATGAATGAGATGAAGTTGAAAATCTGATGGAATCTTTCGATCAGGGGTCAATGATGTAAACCCACTGTCGAAAGTGAGGAAACCTGCCATTGAGGCATGCAAGCTCCAAGGTACCTAATAATTTCTAAGTCTTGATTCTGGATAATGAGCTGAAGTTGACAGAACAAAACTTGTCACAAGAGGGCCTTGATGTATCCCCCATCAATGACACGGAATGAGTAACAAATTTTGAAGGTGAAACAGAGTATTATGCAAATTGAACCAGACACAGGGAAGGCCGACACAGAGAGAATGGACAACTGCAAATGGTCAACTCAATAGAGGTTTCAGATGGACTTCTCTTGAACATATGAACAACATGACCAATGATTTGGTAGCATTGACTCAAAGACGACACAGGGAATGACCTGGTAGAAAATCGAATGAGAGGCAAATGGATTCCCAAACCAACTTCAAATGATGAATAGGGGGTGTCATGCTCAAGAGCGACACTTACTGCCAATCAATACGAAGATGAAAACATATCCCTTTCCCAAATTGTCCCCCACCATTTCTGGCGAGTACCTCTTTATTTTTACGCAAGCTTGAGGAGGATAACATATGCTTGTTGATATAAGCTTATCCTTCGGATAAGTCCTTTAGAGTATGTTTAACGAACCCTAAGAAGGAGTGGTTTGGTCCCATTACGGGTCTGTCAATGTTTGTTTAATGAGTCCACAGATAGAAAACTCAAAGGTTTTTCATGATTATAGAGTCTGGAAAAACACTTAAAAGAGAACTCTCTCAGTTCCTTTTTCGTAAAATAGTCTGGATGAGACCGAAAAAGAGATAAATTATCGCTCACCAGACGCTTTCTTCAAATACTTTATCAAGCGTGAAAATAGCAAGGTTGCTCGGCTATCTTTTCATGTTTAGAGAGTCTGAAAAGAGCTTAAAGAGGACTCCAAGGGGGGTTCATTTTTCGTATAACCTTGTTGAGCCCGAAAAAGTGATAAAAGTATGCTCGATCGCATTCTCATGTATTTTCGAGCGCAAGAACAGACAAAGACCACGCTCGAGGTTTTATACAAAAACCATAAAAAACAATCAAAACATGTGATGGAAAAAGAAAATTATGTCTGCATCCCTGTATATGAACATCAAAGTTGATACGCCTGCAAAAGTTACACTCAACATGGCATTAGGAAATAGGGCTTGATAAATAAATAATTATTAAAAAACCAAATAACATGGTAAAAGTAAATAAAAAGGAGTAAAACTCTTTTTTACCATATCATTTTCACTTTTCACTATTTGAGCCCAAAAACCCCTCTTTTACCCTCGAAGTTCGGCGTCAGATTGCAGGAGTTTCGAGCGTCCATTCAGTGAGCCGTCAGCGACAGTGAGGTAGGCTCTTTGTCCTTTACTATTTCATGGTTTAATTTTGCATTTCCATTGGTTAAAAATTCATTTATGAGTTGGTTTTATGAGCCCTACTTGTGCTCTGCCATTCTCGCAGGTGGGCTACATGGGACCTGTGAGAATGGGGCATTCTCACAGGTGAGCCCACAACAGCCTGTGAGGTTCTCGTACTGTGCACAAAGGGCACCTGCGAGAACCACAAAGCTCAATTTATTTTTTTTAAATTTACCCAATGAAAGAGAACCAAATCATGAATATAGTTGCTAATCCTCTTTTTGTGCTTCTTATGCAGGTAATTGGCCATCAAAATGGTTCTTTAATGGCGCGAAAGGGAGCACGAAGAAGACAATGCAATTTCCGTAAATCATCCACCTACTATTGCTACTTTGAGAAACTGTGGCCTCCTGAAGTATTTTCGTATCCCGGGCATGAGGGCCCAAGTCAGGTTATTAGAGTACCTTGTGTGTATGTGGGATCCCGATCAGGAGGTATTTCATGTGGGGATCCACACACTATCCTTAGATGTTGAGGACATTTACTTTTTGACTGGACTGTCATGGCGTGGGCACTATGTGAGCCTGACTGGTGGCAGAGGTGGTGGGCTGCCCATGAGTGAGTACTGTCATTTACACTGTGTTCCCAAGGCAGAGAGAAAGAAAGGAAAAGTAGCTATTTGGGGGGTACGATATTTGACCCTCCGTACTATCCTATTCACCATAGCTTGGATGGCTGGGAGTTCTGCTCCTCACATGGAATTATAGAGTTACTTCCAGTACGCCATCGAGTGTACTGAACCTCGGGTTTTCAACTGGGAAGATGTTATGCTTCGTAGTATAAAAAAGAAGTTGACCAAATGCAGACGAGGCGACCTGAAGCAATTCAGGTACGGATCTTTGTTGGTTTCCTTCTTCCTTGAGAGGGTTCCATTACTGAGACTGCAAGTTGAGTGGAATTTACTAGCTCCGAGGGATCCAAGGATGTTGAGATGGTGTCGGCTCATGGCCCGGCTCGTAGCAGGACCGATCATCAAGTATGATGATACCTTCTTTGACTGGCTTAAACCATAGATGTTGATGGTTGATGACTATGCTTATGCTGGTTTGGATTTTTGAGGAGATCCAGATTTAGTACTACTAGAGGATGCTCAGTGGGGGGAACTTGGTAAGAAGTACACACATTTTTTTCTTTTTAAAATGTTTTTTGTGAATTTTAATCATATTCAAAAAAAAATTATATGTTCGTCCAAAGAATAAATACAAAATTCGTTTTTGATGACATAGATGTTGGAGCTTACCGACCTCCTGGTACTTCTCCCATTCAGTGGCGAGGAGACGTAGCGGCAGTGCCACAATATGCCGAGGATTATCAAGTGGTGGAACAAAATCTAGAGGGCCTGACCGCATATATTCCAGACATGCCTCTTGAAGAGGTTCCACAACACGATCAACGTCATACTGTAGGAGTGTCAGGTTCTATGAGTCGACTTCTCTGTAGATTTGCCTGGGTAGTCGTGTGTTACCATGAACATCATCCATGACGTCACTTTGTAGAAGCTATGAGCTTCAGATTTTGACATTTTGGTCTTCGGACAAAACTTTTTGTAAAAAACTCTTTTGATCGTTATATATACAGACGGCTTCTACCGATTTATCATGTGTTGTGTGAACATTGATGTGATTGATTTATAAATGATTCAAATGTCTGTCTAATACATATTTATCCAATGCATCTGTTAATGTATTTAGACATCTAGGAATATGTTGATATTCAATGTAATCAAAATAACGTTCCAAGAGGCGAATTCGCAAATACACCCGTAACAAAGTAGGACTTCGAATAGAATAGACATTACTTAACTGTAGTACTACAAGCTGCGAATCGAGTCACACAACCAAATGACGGATTCCGAGCGAGATAGAATCAACCAATAATTCAATAACGGCGCTATACTCTGCAATGTTGTTAGTCGCATGGCCGATACACACACCTCGTAAGGAGACAATTTTGTTTGTAGGAGCATAAATTACCCACGCAATGGAAGCAAGGTTCTGAGTACTATGGCTAGTGCCATCAGTGAAGCCAATATAGGGTAGCGAAGACTCTGACATCTGGAAATCAAACACAACGTCACATAAGGGCAGAGACCTGATAACGACAAAAGCAAGTTATAGTAACACACAAGAAGTATGATACAATAAAAATACAAGTACTCGTGCACAGATGAATTTATGCATAGTACTTCTTCAAGTACAACCCATTCTTGGGTTCACTCAAAGGGATACCATCGTAATCTACTAACTCATAAGCTCCTTTTTCCAAAACTCATCGAACTATATAAGGACCTCGCCACATGTCTTCGAATTTCCCATCCCCTAACATATCTCGATCTTGTTCATAGAGAAGAACAAGATCACCTTCGGAGAAAATGCGAGGCTTGACATGTTTGTCGTATTGGGCCTTAACATGCTTTTTTTGAGCTTCTATGACTAGGGTGGCATCGCGTCGAGTTTCATATAATCGCATAAGATACAATAGACGTTCTTCCTTAGTAGAAGTGTTGGGTAGGAGTTCAAAAACTAGTTTTAAAGAGGGTATCTCACATTCAATCGGGAGAATGGCTTCCACACCATAGACTAACTGGAAAGGTGTAAACCCAGTAGCGGACTTGATGGATGTCCGGTACGCCCACAATGCCGAAAAAACATTGTGTGCCAACTTGTTTTATGAATCCCTATCATTCATCGGAGCATAGTTATGAGAACTTTGTTAATCACTTCGACTTGGCCATTAGCTTGTGGGTAATAGGGCGTTGAGTTATCGTGGTGAAGACCCAAATTTTTAGTAAGTTCGGACATCATAAAATTCCTAAAGTGGCTACCGTGATAAGTGACGATAGCTTGGGGAATACCAAAATGAGCTATGACATGATTAAAAAGGAATAATGTTGCGGTCTTTCCAGTATTGTCAAATGTCGGCATCGCCTCAGCCCATTTCATAAAGTAATTGACAGCTACAATAATGTAACCATGCCCCCCGACCGAGTGAGGGTGACATGTCATGAAATCGATGCCCCATTTTTCAAAGGGACCAACTGAGACCACAGGTTGAAGAGGAGCAGGATGTGACCGTATTTTGTTATTATAGGTCTGGCAGGCATGGCATTTTTGAACGACGATGATGCAGTCGTTAAATAATGAAGGCCAAAAATACCCTGCTCGTAAGATCTTCTCGGCAGTAGCATACCCAGACATATGACCACCACAAGCTCTAGAATGGAAATCATTCAGAGCTTTCTTAGCTTCGTCGAACGTTAGACAACGTTGAAAAACAGAGTCAATCCCCCGATGATAAAGAGTATCCCCGAGGATAATGTATTGACGAGCTTGGTATCGTATTCGACGTCGCTCAGTACTGGACAAAGTTGGCCGGAAATTTTGGGTTTGGAGATATATAATGATATCACCATACCAAAGATCATCAGTGCTAATAAGGAAAAGAGATTCATCGGGTAATGAATCAGCTGCTACATTTTTCCATTGCAGAATGGGGAAAGTCGCATATCAACTCAACAAAGACTAAGGACTTCTTAGACTTGGCGCGTTTGAATTCCAAGTCAAACTCCCGGAGTATCACAATCCATTTGGAGTATTTTCCCCCTAGCAATTGATGGGTGAGAATGTGTTGCATAGGGTTGCAATGAGAAATCACTGTAGTCTTGTGTGAGAGGATATCGTGCCAGAAGCATTGGATGGCTTGAACGATATCCAAGGCCAATTTTTCGACATGTAAATACTTGATTTCAGTAGGCGTTAGACTTCGACTCAAGTAGTAGATAACATGTTCATCGTTAGCATCATCCTCTTGGACGAGAACCATACCAATGGTGTAATCCGAGGCAGCAAGGTAAAGGAAATAATCGCGACTATAATCGGGGGGAAAGAGAAGCGGAGCTCGCATGAGGGACAACTTCAAAGCTTCAAAAGCATTGTTGGCAATGGTATCCCATACGAACTCTAAATCATTTTTTAATAGCCGCGTAAATCCACAAATTATCTCGGCATAATTTGGGATAAAACAACGAAGAAAGTTTGCTTTCCCCTACAAACTTTGTAACTGGCAAAGAGTAGAAGGAGGAGGGAGATTAAGGTTCGACTCAACCTTTAAAGGATCCACCCGGATCCCTTGACGCGAAACGATAAAACCGAGAAGACGGTTGGATTCCACGCAAAAAACGCACTTATGAGGATTTAAACGTATACGGTAGAACTGACAACGAATGAACATGGCTTGGAGGTGGGTTGGGTGATCGACGCGGCGCATAGAATTAGCGGGTAAATCATCCAAATATGGTTGAACGATGTGCTTGATATCATGGAAAGCATAAGACATAGCGCGTTGAAAAGTGGCACCAGCGTTCTTGAGACCGAAAGGAAGTTTTCGATAGGAAAAGGTACCCCAAGGACAAATAAAAGCAGTCTTATGTTGGTCCTCAGGAACAATGTTGATTTGATTATACCTGGAGAAACCATCCATGAGAGAAAAGATTTCACTTCCGGCGCAATCGTTGACAATATGATTGATGAAGGGGGTAGGAAAGTTGTCTTTGGGACAAGCTTTGTTGATATCCCTATAATCAACGCATACATGAATGGTGCCTTGTTTCTTGTCAATCGGGACAAGATTGGAAACCCAGTTTGTGAGAGCCACTGGATAAATAAAGCCGGCTTTAAGAAGTTTCTCGACTTCGAGCTTGATAGCAGCCACTTTACGTGGGTGAACTGGACGAAGGTGTTGCCAAACAGGTTTAGCATCAGGGTATGTCTTTATCTCATGTATCACAATCTCAAGTTCGATACCCGACATTTCTTCGTAGCTCCAGGTGAAGATGTCACGAAACTCTTTGAAGAGGGATGTGTAGGTGACAATTTCGTCAGAAGAACATGAAGCTCCAATGTGGACATTTTCGACAATCCTAGGTTTGATGGATATGTCAAGGGGAATAGTGGGTGAGATATTGCTTAAGTTCCCTTAGGAAAACACATCGTGTGCAGACTCGAGAACGATGGAGATGACAACAATGGTTGACAGAGTCGAGATCCATTGGTAGTTCTCGATGGTATGTTGCTCCAGAAAGAGGATGGAACGATGATGTCCATCGTCCCAAGGGGTGTCCTCCATGACAGACATGATCATCTCGTCAGTGGGAAAAATGACACGAAAAGGATCGGGAGACAAATCACCAAGAGAAGGAGTAGAAGGTGTTGTCGATTGAATGGCGTGATAGGCGGATTCAATCGGACTTAGCGGCATTGCGTCGCCGAAACGAAGATGATCTCCAGGATTAGGTACTATCCAGGGGTTGTCGGACGCAGGAAGTTCATGAGGTAAAGTGGAGATCATGTTGATAGAAGCAACAGACGAGCGTGGAACTTTGGGTGGTGGAATGGGGAAAGTACCCATTAACAAAGAGTCTTTTAAAAGGCCTACACCGATGTTCTCATAACCCAGTGGGGTTTTAGCAATAAACGGTATGTTTCTAGTATGGGTATCAGAATTGAAGAAGGCTAGTTGATCAACGGTGACAACCTTTCCTTGATGAGGGAAACGTACTACATGGAAAAGGGCCGACACAACTGCGTGCATGGAATCGATCCAGTTGCGGCCAAGCAAAAGATTATAATCAAGGGGAGTGTCAAAGACTTCCACTTCGACTTGGACCATTTTACCTTCTAACATGATGGGCAATGAAGGAAGGACACCGTAGGGCTTAAAACTGGAGTCGTTGAAGGATTTAAGAGTGTTCTGGGATTCATTCAAAGAAGGAGAGCCAATGGCTTTCCAACAAGCAAGAGACATAACACATGTCGAGGCACCCTCATCGATAACGGTACGACAAATGTTTTTGTTAGAGACAACTACTTGGATCTGGAAAGAAAGTAGAGGGGGTAACCTTGGAATGTGATTTTCCAAGTCAAAGATTATTAAATTCGTATCCGTCGGATCGATTCCACCAATAGCCTTCAACAGTGCCTTCCGTTGTGTGGGACAAGTCTGAAGGAATTCGAGGGTTGACATCGCAGAAGGTGCTTGAGCCAGATCTTCAACAATGTTGTAGTTCTGGGCAGCACGAGTGTGAGGATTGAAAGCCGATTTCCGAACGACGCCCTTTGGGGGGGGTCGCAGAACTGTGTCGAGGCTCAGTCATTCGAGATGAAGAGGATCGTTGGTAGGTGGAATCGCGGGAGAGGGTTGTACCAAGGAAGAGGGTAAATCATCAACCTTCTCCTTAGAGGGAGAATAATCTTTGGCCCGAGTAGTGAGTGCAACATTGCTCTGCTTAGAATCGCCAATACACATCAAAACATATGATGTAGTAGAAGATGAGGGTTGGTCATGGATGACCAACTGAGCCTGTTGTTGAGACGGGAAGGGCTGGGACAAAACGACCGGTGCAGGTGGTTTTGGAGCTCCTTGAAGGAACTTAGTGACCTCGGCACATCGTGGACAATCCTTCGTGTAGTGATCATCACCACAAATAAGACAAGAGTATCAAGGTTTGCACTTATCCCGATCGTCAACAGGGATATTTTTGGTTTTCTCTGCTTGAGAATTATTTTTTCCCTCCTTATTCTTACCCCTTCCCTTTTTATATTTGTTTTTACCGGTAGGGGTAGATTGAATGACATTGACCTCAAAAGTCTTGCCGGTGGGAGGGGTAGGAGACAGAGCATTTTGAACATTAGAAGAAACAGATTTAGGGTTTTTGATTGAAGTGGAATGTGGTTGGGCTTGGGCAGTACCAACCACACCATCAGCTGCATGCGAGGCAACTGGAGCAGTAGAAGGACGAGGTAAGTCAGGTAGTAAATCGTAAAGGGTTCTCATTTGTGAATAAACGAGGTCAAGATATTGAGCACAACTTATAGCCTGCTCTTCCGTGACTACGCCACCCATGGTAATGTCCTTACTGATGTCGTTCACAAATGATTTTGTGAACCACTCTGCCAGCAACTGATCAGGGAGCTCAAGTTTAATGAGACGTTGTCTCCTTCACCACTCATGGATGTGATCAGATATATGAGTGCCTTTGTTCTGTTTGAAGGAAGTCAAAATATCGGTCCCTGTGTCATAATGGATCGGTAACTGGTAATGCATAAGGAAAGCCATAGCTAGGGTGTTGAAGTCAGAGAAGAAACTTCGTGGCAATTCGATATACCACTTCGCAGTAGAACCTGTGAGGGTTCATTGAAAAAGACGTAAAGGAATAGAGTCATCCATCGATGAGTTGGATGAGCACCATAGGTGAAAAGTCATAACGTGATTGTTTGGGTCCTCTCCTGCTTTTTCGTCGAATTTAGGAATGTCTGATGGAAACTTGGCAAGTATAACAGGCCATTGAGGAGAGTGACGAATAGGATCATTTAAAATCCTTGACAAATCTGGAAGATCCAAAGTGGCGAGAAAGGGTAACTGTCGATTTACCTGTGGGTATTGGTGGCTTTGGGGAGGAAGCCCTATCGACAAACTAGTAGGACCATAAGCAGTCTGCATATAATGTGAAGACCTAGGCATATTCGGTGGTCGTTGGAGAGGATAGTAGCTCATAGGAGTATACCCTGGAATAGGGGCTTGAGTTTGAGCATTCGCCCCCCAAATGGGATTGAACAAACCTAGATATGGTTGGCCCATACTAGGGGGTGTTACGGACGCAACTGGAAACTGCTGCCCCCCAGTCGTTTGAGGAGGATTTTGTATCAACTGATTCCAATACTGGGCCAAGGATGGAGGTATGTTTTTCCCATAAGGTGGGGTTGGTCCTCCCATCGAAGGTGGTGTCCCAATTGGGGGCAATGTTCCAATTGGGACTTGCGTGCCAAAAGGAATGTGCCCACTGAGAGGGGGTTGAGTCATACCACCTTGGTGAAATTGTCCACCAACCAGAATTTGGTAATTTGGAGTGAATGACGGAATAGTGCCACTAGGATTAAGACTGCTAGTAGAAGACGAATAAAGTCCTACAAAAGGAAATTGAGGGAGTGTTGGAACAAAACCGGGAAGAAAGTGCCCAAAAGAAGAAGGACTGCCAGGAGAGTCGGATGGAGTTTGCACAGGAGTAGGAATGGAAGCATTCAATGCATGGTATCCAGGTGGTAGTGTCAGAATGACGTTGGGCGTTCGTGGTGTATTGATGGGATCAAGAATAACCGCAGTAAACCTGGTTGGAACACTCGTAGTAGCTGTGAGATGGGCCATTTCAGCAGGGATGGTAAAGTGATAAGAAGTAGTCACCGGTATTGTCTCTGTACTAGAGATTTCAGAAATCACAGGTGGGTTGATTTCGGAAATCACAGGTGAACTTGGACCAAAAAGGTCCCATCGAAAAATTCCCGTAGACCAAAAAGGATCTTGGTCCCCAGGTTCAGTTGGAGATCCAGAATATACAACAATTAAGTCTCTGGAAGAGTTTTCTCGCATAAAACGTCTCTCAGAATCTGGGTGAATTCGAAAGTCCTCTTGAGTATTTGTAATTCGAAAATGTTCTAGAGAGTCAGTTAGTTCCACTTGTGGTGTGGTGACGACTGTGACTTCACTTTTCCAAGGAGAGCCCTCAGGTGTACTTGTAGGCAAGGGTTGAGAACCTTCCAGATGCTCTGGAGATAAACCCTACATTCTACATGAACGACGTGGAGGAGATATTGTAAACGAGTGACAAACTTCATGAAGAAAATCTTATGGTCAACTTTGAGAAACAAACAACACACGCTAGTAAACAAAATCTAGGAAGTAATCACCAAGCAAACAAGACCTTCTAATTCCGAAGCCACTAGTTGGTGATGAAATCCAACGTCGCAACAACGAGACTAGAAGGGTCTGGGCTAGGATGGAAAAATTACACTGACAACCTGCTTAATGAACTTACACCCTGATGCAAGCTCCCACACATAATCATGGGTATACCCTCCAAGGAGCCCGAGTGAGTTTGGTCAACGTCAATTCCAGGTACCGTGAAGACTTTCCCCTTCACAGTCACCTCGTGTAAGAACCTATAAAGATAGGCCACGAAGGTCACAACCAACAACAATAAAGCCTGGGGGGACAGTCGACAGTCTGATCCACACGCAAGGGCAGGGTATCGAGCTCGAAATCAGCTCAAAAGGTTTCCACTCATCATTGTGGGTATACCTTCGAGTGATCCCCGTAATACGTGCAATCTCTACACTGATATCAACAAAGCAGGGTGAGTAACTCTTTCAATATCAATGCGACCTTGTGTTTGACCCTTGTGTGAGAAGGGCTTCCCGGGACAAGATGTTGCAAATGGAATTTAACACTCCCTAACACAATATGCTATTGTGTGTTTTGTGCTTTTGGAGAGTGTATCTCTCTCCCTACTCCAAAGCGCTAGCCTAGATAGATGTTGGTGTAATAGAGCCCTAAAAAAGAGTTACTAGTTAAATTTTATGATTGCGCAGTGTTATTAAGAGTTGTTGTTTACTCAAAGGAAACGAAGATGAAACTGATGTTGTATAAGACTCTAACCCAACGATGCATGGATGAGAATGAAATATATCACTTTTCATTCAATGAATCCTATGTATGGGAGGGAAAGAGAAAGTTTTCCATATCAACCTTGAACTACAATGCAAAATTTCCTTTAAAATGCAAATGCAGCAAATCACGCATCAATAACAATTCTCTATTGCTTCTTTTTCAATAATTTCAACAATTGATTTTCAATGTTTTCGAAGACGAAAATAATTTTTTGAAAGAAAAACTTTTGTTCACTTTTCAAAAAGGACCCACACCATGGTAGTGAGAGTACATAAAATCAAAAATCAATGAACAAACAATGATAAAAACCCAATCCACTATTTCAATGAAAACAAAAATAACAAGCAAACCAATCTAGTCTTTTCAGTCGCATAAGAAAAGTGATTTTTCAAACAAAAAGCAAATGAAAAATACCAAGAAACTCAACTTTCAACCGATCACTGGTCCTTAACCAATCAATCACACTCAGATTCTGAAAGCATAGAGTATAGCGTTGCCAAGAAAAGTCAAGAAATGAAAGTCAAGAACAAGTGACAGGAAGAGCCTTTGAAATCCTAAGACTGTTCATGCACGAAAACAAAGACAAGAAAGACATCAATAAATTGTCCAAGAAACTCTTATGAGGCACCTAGACTGATCTGGGCAGTTGAAGATGCCAACACTCAAATCCAAAATTTTGAAAAAATGAGTTCGCAGGCTGGCAATATTACATAGTGCGAGAATTAGTGATTCTCGCAGGTGACCCTTGAGCAGAGTGTGAGAACCTCGCACTGAACCTGAAGGCAGAGTGCAAACTCTATAGATTCTCATAGGCTAATGTGGAGTGCAGTACGAGAATGTTTGAACTTAGTCAAATTTTTGGAAAATGACACAAAATTTGAAAAGGCCTCTGGACCCAGAGGGTCTATCAGGGTATCCTGAAGACTCAGAGATTGATATGAAAGGAGAAAAGTAAAACAAGAGAAAATGGCCACAGAAAAATACCAAAAGCCACAAAGAAAATGGGATGATCCCTAGTATGGTCGCCAATTTTGTTATCGAACTAGTCGGTAGGTGCAGACACTAACAGATCTCCCTAGATCCACCTGGATCTAGAACAAAATAAGACAGGACATGACTCTTTCCCTAAGTTTTAACCATTGAATTAACTAGGAGGAAGGAACGAATAACATACCTTATTATCGCTTCCTAGGGTCTTTGTTGCTCCCACTTCGCTCCGGTGCTCTCGTGAGGTCAAGACCAAGACAACACAAACCAACCAAAGTGAATATAGCACAATATATTCAACTGTCAACTTATGTGTATGATCAAGGAATTACATAATAAAGTGAGAATAGCTTTATGGGAAAGGGACATGTCGTTGTATCACATTAATTGAAAGTAAATATTACAACTTGATAGCCTTGATGTCACAAGCTTCCTTTCGATGGCTCTTGGCTCCAACACACACACTTGCTCAATCCTTGCATGAAGAAGATCAAATCCTCTTGATAGACTTGCTAGAGTCTCCAAGATGTTGTTCAAGCTAAGTCCTTCACACAATTCTTCCACCAATTCTCCAATGAATCTTGCTTAACCTTTTCCATGAGAATTCCCTCAATATATAGGAGAGAATGAGATAGTTACTTAGATAAGAATGATCCCAAAATATCAGAGAATCCAGTACAAGGATAACCATTCGAATGCCAACCCATTATTCTAGAAGATTCCCTTCTAGAAACATCGAAAATTCATCTTTTTCCATGCTTTAGGACGAGTTCGCACCCTGGGTATTCAACACAGTGCAAGAAGTTTGCACCCTAGCTTAAGGCAGCCTACGAGAATCAGGCATTCTCGCACCCTGGGATACTAGCAGCCTGCGAACCTTCTTCAAAAATGAGTTTTTTGGGAAGAGATGAAAGTAACTTTTCTCAGGATAAAGTTCTTATGAAGAGCCTGAGTACACCATCATTACTACACCATCATGATGACCAAAATCATGGGTAACACCAGGGAAGGTGCAACATTGCATGGAGCACCCGATCAAATATCGAGCCATGTTGCAGCAATTAAGTGCCAGAATAGTCAAGTATTGGGCACATGCAATAGAGATACGAGATATCCTTTCGCCCCCTATGGAACAACAAAGATTCCCGTATGATAACACATGCGAGGATCTCTTCATCAAGTGGTCAGAGTACAAGAAAAGTCATCCACTCAAGTGAGATCATTTGATGACTTTTTGAGGACTGACAGAAGAAAGCGCCATGTGGCTAATTTTGTTTTACTTAGCTTCACTTTAATAGTTATTTTAAGTTAACAGTATGCTATAAATAGGAGGATCGACCTGTTAACAAGAGGTCGATGGTTGTTGCAAAGACCCTCATTTTGGATTTTGTAAAGAACTATTTCATAGCTTCCTTAATTGAGAAGTCATGTTTAGGACCAAAGACAAGTTTGTGATTTTTATCAAAAGTGTGTATGATTGGATGTAGAGACGAATTATTTCTGATTTCATCTCATGAATGGATGTTGTAATGAGTAAGAGCTTTTAAATTTGTTGATAAGTTATCTGATTCAATGTTTTACAGTTCTTGTCTTTTATGATGAAAATTAAATCATTGTGTTATTATGTGATTGATGATTAGAGTTAAGATAATCATTTTTCTTTCTATCGTTTATTGCATATGTTTTTTCTTCTAATAATTGCACCTCAGTCAATAATTGGAACACCAACAGGTTAATGTATTATTAGTGGGCTCGTGGTAGAGAATTGTTGTCTGCATGCCAGAGTGAAAGGGTTATCCCAAGCTCAACCTTCTCCCGTATTTAAGATTTTCCCACTTTGTTACCTAGTTGGTTTATACCAGCTTTTATCTTGTATTGTTCCCACCCATAAAAGAAAATACAAAAAATAGAATGTTCAAACTGAAGGAGAAGCCTTCACCAGAAAAGGTAAAGCCCATCAATTAATTGGCCGGATCATAAGATCTGGAGAACCATTCCACCATTAAATGATGCAGAGTCTAATTGGGCCTCGATGGCGGGTTTGGTTCCTACTATTGAGTTAAAGGGATTTAGGACCCCTCAACACATTCCTAGGTCTCCCGTTAAAATGGGGTTACGCTAAAGGTGAGGGAATCATACCAGATTCCTCCATGTTTCTTTCAATTTCCAGGGCTCTAGCCTTGGCCGCATCTAAAGTTTGTATTGATTTATCTTTCAATATATACTTTACATTTAGATTCATAGTGGTCATGTAATAATGGAACAAATTGTTACCAAATGGTTGGGAAGCAGTTGGGATCGTATTCAAGGTTGAGGTAAAGCATTGATTAAAATTCTGAATTTGCTCTCCCTCATGGATGGAGATGGGTGTGAAATCCCTGAGTAGAGAAGCCACATCATCCGCCCCTTGGAAATGTTTCTTGAATTCTTGGATCATAGTTTCCCAATATGGGATACTATCATTGGGAAGCAAGCGATACCATCTTGCTACTTCACTCTCAAAGGTTCTTACAAAAATTATAACGATGACATCAGGAATTGTTATGTCCATGAATGCTAATACATCATAGAAGTTTTGTATATGTTCTTCGGCACTCAATGTACCAATGACACTGAACTTAGGAATCTTGTTTGGGGCATCCACAGGTATGTCATGAAGAGATCTAGTCAACCTCAAAGGAGTCCCAAGTTTCCATGGCATTGCCATCAGAACAACTATGGGAGGAACAACCTGAGGATTAGTAATTGTTGTTGGATTGACTAAATTTTTATTTAGTAAGGGGCTTTGAATAGGAGAAGAGGAAGAGGGTGACTCAGCTCTCACTGTAGGGGTAATGATTTTCCCTGGTTTCCCAGGTGTATGTGTCTCACTACTTGTTTTCTTTCATGAAATTTGACTTCTTGTATTCCTCGGGGACACTGTTTCCCTAGTCTTAGGATACTTCCACCCTGCCAGCTTGCAAGAGGATCAAGTAAGTACTTTGAGTACAAGATATGCATCACCAATAATCATACTCTTTCTAACACAATGTATATCAACCCAACTATAAACAAAGATTTGTTTATGTTCTTATCGAAGTGGAAGGTAAGGTATGATAGATTTATAACTTCCCATGTGATTTCAAACATGTAGAATCAAATACTGGCAAGGTAAAAGGAAAGGAAAAATCGATGGTATTTATGGCTCCCAGATGCAACGTAAACTATAAGGGAATTGAACTATAACAAGCACCAAAGAAAATTCCAAAGGGTTATTGAAAGACCTTGCCACAAAAATTTTGTCCACAAGTGGGAAAAGGATCGCAAAGAATTTGGGTCCAATGCCCAGTATAATCTTGGGATACAAGAAAATCTAAAGAGGTTTGCAAGATCCCCAGTATGGTCGCCAGAAAAAGGTACATGTTATAGGAAAAATTTGTTCATTGGGACAGATCCAACATATCCAGCTGTGAAGCTAGTTACAACCTCTTTGATAGCTCAACACGAGGTAGAGACTACCCACACCTCATGTGGTCCTTCTCTTGAGGCGGTAATGAAGGGGAAAGAGGAGAGGTGAAAGACTTACAAGAAGTCTTTCTCAGGACCACCCACCCTGGGTGTTGTCCTCCCTCAGCTTCCTGGATGGCCAAAATGGCCTAGGGGGTGAAAATTATGGACAATAGGATGAAGATAATATCACTGATTTTTAGGACAGCGAACTAAATAAAGATAACAATGAGTTGTTCACTCCTTTAAAGCATTGGAAAATGGCCCAGAATAGGTCCCGGGGTAAACTGGTGTCCTGGGTAATTAACCAATGGATGCCTCAAGTAAAAAAGTGCGAAACAAGGGTGAAACGTGAGCTTAAAAGATACATCCAAGTCCTTTTAAATGGTTGTAAATTGCAAACAACAAGATGTTTGAAGCCTTTACGACAGGGAAACAAGCCCCAAAAAGGCTTAAAACCCCCCAGGCTAACCCAGGAAGTGCTCCCGGAAGAAATTCAAATCAAAAGGGGGTTGTAAAAGGGAATGAACAACCTTTTTACAAGCTGTAATAGCTATGATATAAGAGAAATTATTCACAACTTCAATTTTCAGTTCATGGGTGAAAGGTGGACTGACGAAAGGTTGACTTTAAAAGTATTTTATTGGTGAATTTTTAGTTTTTTAACACATTCCTTGGCCACCACATTGTTTTGAAGGTTATCCCGATCAGGAAAACACATGCCGAAATTGTGCCAACCAGTATAAGAAGAGTAGTCCTAGCAGACCATGGTGGTTACGTTGAAGAGTGTCCCATGTAGTTCTGAGAAGAAGGGGTTAGCCACTTCTCATAGCTAGCACTTTCAGGCTCTTAAAGCAGCTTGGATGGAGGAAGGATACCTGGGAGAAGGAAGAGGCTCAGGACCCCCCTAAAGGGATTTTTAGCTAAACTTACCCAAGCAGAGTAGTATTCCAACCAAGCTAATCTAATCAACTCGTTGACCGAGTGGTACTAAGGAAAGACCACTTGACTTGTACTAACTAGACAACTTCCTAGGGGCTCCTAATGAAGACTCGCTGGCTTTGAATCTTAGTATCCTACTTAATTGAAATTTCTTGAAATGAAACACTAGCACATCCACGTGGTGAAGTCACATCTTTCTTTCACAAGCGTGTCTCCTGGTTACTGAATTTGAAATCTATCTAAAACTATATACATAAAACAAGTAAATAGGTAGGTGACATATATGTCACGGATAAATAATATGTATATGTATTTAGCTAAATAGTATAAGTTTTTTTGAGTGTATGGGGTGGACCCCTGAATTGTTTTCAAGTATTTTGTGGCTTTTTGTGTCTATTTAGCTTGCTGATTTTTGTATGGCCCCTTTAGGGGAAGCCACCTGTAGATTAGTGAATGAAAAATTATACAATGAAAATATGACAAGATTAACTAATTACAAGTAATGATTACACGATTCAACCCAAATGAATGGTTTGAAGATCTTTGAGAGCGACAAGACCACCATGTGCATGAAAGCCCCAACTAATTCCTTGTATGGAGATTGGAAGTTTAGTGTTTGAAATTCCAAATTTGTGATGATTATCTACGCAAGTATAGATCAGATTTTATGAACATAAATTCACAAGTAAACTACTCAAGCTATCTACAGAAATTAAGCATATCAACATTGGTATGTGTGCCAAAAAAATTGGAATGAGTGAAAGTGATATATAAAGTGAATATGAGAGTGATTGGGTAGATTTACCGATCAAATTAGATGTTTTTCTTCGCTGTCCTGTTGGCCCCTTTGCCTCAAACAGGTCCTCAGGTGGTCCCTAACCGCTTAGGAGAAGCAAAATAGGTGATCGGTTATGTCCTTGTAGGCAAACAATGAAATTTTATTATTTATGTATGGAAAAACTGAATTAAATGTAACAAAAATTTGCACATAAAAGGTATATAACAGCCAACTAACATGGTTGTCCCATGGGGGGAAATTGACCAAAATGACCAATTTTCCTATTTGCGACAACAAGTTTAATTGTGGGAAAACATAACATAAATATACATGAACGAAAAGAGGAAGCAAAAAATTATGAACAACCAACTAAGGGGCTTATTTGAGGGTTATCCTAAGGGTCCCTAGGACTCCCAACAACTAGCTAAGGCTGAAAACAATTGAGTACTTCAAAAAATCTGCACTAAAACACATCAAACAAGTTTAACCAAGCTGTTAGAAAATGAAAGAAAAAAAGTTAAACCCAAGGAATCAACTACAAACACCTAGATAACTAATCACTCCTGGAGATAGCTAACATAACAAACATTTACTTCTACCCCTCAACCCTTAACCAACAAGTGACACATCCAACAACTAAAATCTAACAAGTATCACACATGCAAAGAATCTTGGGAAATTTCAGCAGAGCTTTGTTACTATATTCATCCTCCCTTTTTACAATGCCAAACCTCTTATTTATAAAGGAGAGGTGAAGGCTTAGGGTTAGGTCACATGACACTTGTCACTTTTGTAAAAGTGACAAGTGGACCAAACCTAAAGTATTTTTGTCTTTTTACAAAAATTAAACGTATCCTAAAAGATAATCTTATCCAAAAGGAAATCTTATCCTAAATGGATCAGATCAAATCTGATTTCACCTCTTCATTACAATGTATACATATCAAAAAATCAGATCATGTGAGACTTCATATTACAAAAAGTCATTTTTCATAAAATGTCAAAACCAATATGCCACATCACCATTTTCCTTGAGATTTGTGCCATCCCAAAGGCTCTTTGACTTCTGCCATGTTTTTTAGCTGTAGGTGAGGTGGTTTAGGATAGTACCCGACCATCCATGGATGTCGAATTCACCAGGATGAAGGCCCAAGGTGTGGGGAAATTGTTGAGTTTCTTTGGAGGGAGAGGGGCCTTTGGGATTTGGTTGGTGTAAGTAAGGAAATTCCTATTGTTCATGAAATTTTCATACCTAATTACACCACCTTTTCTGCCTATAAGTTTCCATGTGAGATAGTCGAAGCATGGCTTTGATTTGGGCTTATTTCAGTGAGGGGACCCTCTGGACCTGAACCTTGAGAGGCTCTTAACCTATACCAAATAGCCAAAAAAAATTATTTAATGTTCCCATGCTATACATTTGTCCTCTACCTTTCCGCTTCCTTTTGTTTGGTGCAAATCCGACTCCGGATGAGTAAAATATGGCCCCAGAAAGTTACACGGGAAAGAGTCGGTCGGGAGGCTAATCAAGGAAAAACTTGTAATTAGGAAAACATTATGGGCTGGAAAAAAGAATTGGCAGGCTGCTATAGGCCTGCATACATATATCTGAAATGGTTTTTCCTCACCCGACCCAATTTGGCCTCAAAGGCCCCCCTTTAGGCCTCCTTTCGGCGCATGCTTGTCGAGCCAATAATGAGTCCTTGTTGCTCTGGGAGATGCCACTGAAAATATGTGATGAATTTTCAGAGGTGAATGCCATGGATACATTTTTTACTTCGCCCCGGTTGTTTCAACTATTCATGGGTGAACATCGGCCTCCGTATGGTGAAGTTATGCAATAAAAATGTCCAGTGACCCTGAGGGGGGGGGATTTAATTTTTTAATATATAGTTCTAGTATATAATAAATTTTATTAAAAAAAACTTTAAATTTTATTACAAATTTAAATAAAATTCTATTTTTCAATATATATATATATATATATTAAAACAAAATTTAATAAATTTAAAAATTTAAATTATAAACTAAACTCTATATTAAAATGTATATATATATAAAATGTTTTAAAACAAGATTAACCCCCCTAGGTAGTTCCCTTGGTCACCCATGTGACTAGGCCCAGACTTTACCAAGCCAAAGGGATATGGAGAAGGTGGTCATGCTAGGCGGAAATTTGTGTGGAGGAGAGGGACTGAGGGGATGGGCACGGAGGTGAGGAGGGAGGAGTGGTTGGGCAGAGGTGATGGAGAGAGGGAGGAATGAAGGTGGAAGGGGGAGAGGAGCGTGCAAAGAGGAGGGGGAGAAGGTGGTAGGAGTTCACGGTGGCTGTGTGTGTGGAGGAGGAATGGGGGTTTTGGGGAAGGGGTTGGCGGAGGTGGAGGAAGAGTTGGGCAGGTGGGTGGAGGGGAGTGAGGCAGCAGAGGAATAAGGGGTCGGGGTTGGGGTTTTAGGGAGGTATGGAGGGTTGAGCTAGAAGCTCACACAAGGTATGGAGAATGGAGGGTAGAGGAGGAGCGGGGTTTTGGGAGTAGTGGAGAGGGCCAAGCACTGGTGTGCGCACGTGAGGGAGTCTGAGGAGAAGGTGGAGTTGGGGGTGGAAGAATGGAGTGTGTGTAGGAATGGAGGGCCAAGAGTGGTGGTGGAACCTGGGTGGTGGATGGGTGGCCAGCCACCACCAAATAATTAAATTTTAGAGTGGGTTTTTTCCCAAAGTTTTTAGGAGAGGAAGGTTTTGGGTTCAAACCCCCTTCCCTCCTTTTGAATTTCTAAGAAATTATGGGATTTTCTGGGCAAAGGAAAAGGGAGGGGGGTGGGGTTCAAATCCCAGGGCATGTAAATGGCCATGCACAGGCCTACAATTTAATCCCAACTCATAAATTTTCACATCTAAAGGGGCCATGGAGGCTTGGGCCTGGTGCCCAAGAGGGGCTCAAATCCCCTCCCCTTTGCATCTTTTACACACACAACTAATTGAACTCAGTAACCAGAAAAAATGAACCAGCAGACATGACATGAAATCTAAAGCTGCAATAATACAAACATCCCGAAGGAAGAAATTCACTCTTCCATACACATATTCCACCACACCCACTGCCCAACAATTTATTTTTTTCATTGAAATGAGATTGGATGGGCATTTACCTGGTTCAATTTTTGAAGACTGTTGAATGGTGTTGGTTGGTTGTCCAATGCAGAGTTGCACTTGTTGTGAGGATACCTCCCTTTTTTGCCATGTATGCATGTTGTAGAGCTGCCCCTCCCCTTGGCCAAAATGCCAAAATGGCTTGAGAGAGGGGAGAGGGGAGGTTTTGTATTTTTAAATTAAAAAAAAAAAAAAAAAAATTCCCAATTTTGCATGAGGGAGACTGCGTGTCCCCTCCTCAATTTTCCAATTTTCAGAATTTTTTTTTTAAATTTTACATTATTTTTTTAATATTCCTTGAAAACTATGCAAGTCAAAGTTTGACTTTGACTTTGACTTTGACCTTGTTGTTGTTGACTTAACCCCAAAAATGTTTCCAAGTGAGACAGAGTTGGAATTGGATGCAAGGCACATCATTGGAAAGGTATCAACGAGCCTGTCGAGAATATGTCTTCACCAATATGAAATAATTCCACCTCAGCCCTTAAATTCGGCACAGAACAATGGCTACTTAAAACCCCTGACTTGTTGGTGGGTCCACATGACACCTAATCTTGCGAAAGATGCCAAATCTCCATATGATATCCAATTGAGGAAAATAAGGTACCATCAGAAAGGTATCAATGAGTAATACACCATGGTGGCCATATATTTGTGTGATGGGGCCATTAATGGATGTTTTATCTATCATGAAACCCTGCCATGCGAGTTGGTTGTCCCCCTTTGACCAAAATAATTAACAAACTTGTGATATCTCTAACTGGGCCATCCGAGGTCAGAATGAGGAAAATGAGGAACCATAAAAAAGATATATGAGTATATTACAGAGTGGAATCACTTAATCCATGATTTAAAACTCTTTACCAATACCTTTTTAAACCTCGAAGCATTGCAACCAATTTGGTGTCTGAAATTGGTCATGAACTTGTGAAAGCTCGTTCTTACCAACCACGGGTTGAAACCAAGCAAAGATATACCATTGGAAAGGTATCGCACTGACCTACACCATGTATAGGTTTTATTTTCATTTTGAAACAACAATATGAACAAAATCATACTAGGAAGTCACAAATATTGGTTTTGGCCATTCGGGTGACGCTAACTTTGCATCCTCCGTACAGGATCATACAGACTCAGAATCAGGCTCATGATAGCCCGTTGGAAAGATTTCCCTGATTCCTACAAGATGGAAACATTTTATTTCCTGCATTGCGACCAAATTTCATATTATTCATTTCAAAATGACCCCATCCCCAAGGGACCCGCCTAGTGACAAGCGAAGGGGGGCAATGTTAAAATTATTGTAAACTATAGCCAAATGATACTCTTTCAATGGAAGAGGCCATAGTAACTATGACCCATGCCACTATCTTTGAATAGAACCATACCACAAAGGGATGTTTGTGGAGTAGTGACTATGTAAAAGACCATGTTGAGCCCAGATTAGATTTTTTTTTCAACAATCACATAACTCCTCACGCTTAGAGATTTATGGACATGTAAAGTTAGAGAACTCACATATGTTTTCTAGAATCCTCTAGAAGGTCAAAGAAGTCAAATTATTCTAGAATCTCCTAGAAGAAAGTTGACTAGTCAAAGTGGTTAATCATGGGTTAAGTGGTTGTAACAAGAAAACAATTAAAAGTAAATTAGTTGAAAATAGAAGTGGAGAATTTACTGTTTGTAGAAAAGTGGGTTAGAACTGGACAAATTGGGTTAGAAGTGGACAAAGTGGTTAGAAGTGGGTTAGCCCCAAAAGAAGGAAGTTGGTTGAAGTTGGTTAGATGATAAAACCTATAGGAAGCTACTTGGAGAAGTATAAATACAAGAGAAAGGATATCTTATGTGGGTAAATCTATTGAGAATATTGAATATCCATTCTTGGTGAAAGATTCATTACAGGTACTCATGGACACATCATAAGTTCCATAAGTCCAAGGGATTGACGACGAAAGTTTTGGAGTTTCAAAAATACTGAAAAACCATAGGTTCTGAGATGTACATGGGATATCATTGTAATAGGGTGTATACATATGTGGGATATAAATATAATAAAGTGTGTACATAGGCAGGATGGAAGTATAATAGGGAGTGTACATGAAATAAAATCCACAGAATATTGAGAAAGTGTCGGTGCCAAGTTCCTGAAGTCTGAAGAAATTTCCCAGAATATTGGTCTACTCGTAAATATTTTATACAAAAGATATGATTGGGAAATGAAAGGCAAAGTGGAGTGACAAATTAGAAGTGGATGTGATAGAGGAAGAAAGTTTATGAAGGGAAGAAGTTGTGAAGTTTCAGAAAACCTAGTTTCTGAAGGTGTACACAAGTTGACAATGGTTTAGGGCATGTGGGATGTAGTATACGTAGGTCACCTACATACACGGGATGCACTATTAGTTTGTATACCTTTTGACCAATTGGTATCTATTGAGGATTTATTCCTCTTATCAGTTGATGTTGATATTTGTAGGCCGAGTCTTGCATTGAGGGTTGGTTCTCTTGTGGAGTTGTTTCTCTATTTAGTTGTTGTTGAATAACCACCAAGGATTGTAGTCCGTAATATAAATGAAACTTATACATATATATTATGTTCCTTGTGTTGATAGCTTATTGATGATATTTGTTGTTGATATATGTTTACATACAACTTGTTATAAATTAAAGTTATGAATGATGAGAAAATGGTGATTGCTAACTAAGGTGTTTTTGTAAAGGAGTAAAAAGATCCCTACACTAATTCACCCCCCCCCCTCTTAGTGTGGTCAGTGTGTCCAAGAATAGGATGTTGGTAACACATTAAATTTAATAGGAACCCAAATATTTTTTATCCTTCTTTGGATCCTTTTTATCAATTAGATTGCATAACCTTAAGAGTAGTCTTGTTCACAGGATCTCAATTTCATGGCCACTCTTGTAGTCATTTTTTAAACGTGAGTTTGCATTTGAGTTCGATCTATTTCTTTTGTGATTTCCTTAGATTTTTCAAAAATAAAACAACAAAATTTTGCTTTCTCTTAGCACACACACACACACACACACACACACACACACACACACACACACACACACACACACACACACACATATATATATATATCCAGTAAAAGGAAGAAGAAAACGAAAAAAGCTAGTTTGTTTCTAGTTAGGTCTCTCTTTTTTTGTTGCTCCATTTTGCTTCATATTTGAAAAATTAAACAATACTAGCATAGGATTTTGTTTTCTTGTCATATTGAAAGAATTTCAAAGGATAAAGAAAATATAAAATCCTTGTTTTTGCATATTTTTATTTTCTCAAAAGGTTGTGTTGTGCATTTTTCATCACAAAGAGAAAATATTGCATTTCAAGGTTTGAAAGATTGATCATGCATTTTTATTTTTTGAAACTCTTTTTCATTGAAGAATTATTGTAAAGTTTTATTTTCCATTGTTCTTATAAGTTTCATTTTTTCAATATTCTCAAACAACATTATTTTCACTTATGTATCCTTTGAGCAAAGAACAACCGCTAAAATGAATGCTAAACTTAAAATTTACTAGACTTTGTTTCTAGGGTTAATTAATGAGTTTAGGGTTATGGCCTTGAATTAGTATTGTAGAGATAAGTCTCCAGGTCGGTAAAAAAACATAGGATTCTAAGATAGGGAAAAGAATATCCAACTTTCATATAAGTATAGTTGTGATCCAAAAAGGATCCAGAGAAGACTAAGGACAACTCAGAACTCCCAGAAGCAACTCAGGAAGCTCAAAATGACCTCAGAAGATAGAGAAAGGGAAAAAATTCAAAGTTCTCAAAAATTAGTGAAAATGGAATCATCATGAAGAGCACGTCGTAAGATTTACAATGGCACAAATGATTCGTCAAATAGAGTTACAGATTGAAATATATTCACAGTCAAAGTTTGGTCAACCTAGCCCAGTCAGGAGGGGATGAGTCAGCATCTGTACTATTGATGTCAAAATTAGTATGGATGACATCAACATCCGTACATCATATGTGGCACATGAAGGAAGGTGACACATTTCATGGTGACATCATCATGACGTCAGCATGGTGACATGGCAACACCAAAGGCTGTCACATGTCACTCATATTTGGCATTTTTGAGTCATTTTGTGGACCAGTAGAAATGCACCACGTGGCAGTCTATACGGTGACATGGAAGATGATGTGGTAGGATAATGTAGGAGGGAATACGCTAACATGGCATGTGATGGTACAATTGGTGATTTGGCCTAATGGTTGGCTTCCACGTGGTCCAGTCATGGGCTACCACATGGCAATGCGAAAATGCCCAATGACAGCCTGAGAGAGAAATTCGAAAAAATATATATATATATAAGAGTTTGTGGGTCCACCAAATCCGGCGGGACCTTGCCAAATATGGTGACCAACCATCATATCTAGAACCACTACTACACTCAGTGGAACAACCATGTTAAATATATATATATATATATATATATATATATATGTTACAATGGATACCCAAAAGGGGAGGCTTGCGGTTTTGACCCTGGGACCTCCCCCTCTATTAACACCTTAATACATGCTCTGATAACCATAAGGCCAATGAAATTTCATTGATTACAAGGCCGCCCTTTTTTCTTAAAAGGTGAATCTGCCCAATGTTGTCAGGGAGGAGGCGTGCGAGGGTACGGAATGACATGAATTTTGAGACAGTCTCAACATTTATTGCAGGTTGCAGTGCATAGAAATCGAGACCGAGTTTCTCTTGGACCTGGGAGTGCCAAAGTTGGATTGAAGTGTGGAGACAATCAGTTTTGGGTAATTCGACGCCATGAATTCAGTGGTGTTGTCTGTTTTCTGATCTGAGCAAAACTTCCGCAACTTGATTTTAGAATGAGGTATACTTATGCATTTTGCCAATTTTTTTTACTGAGTTAATAAAAAGGCCTACCCATTTGAGAGAAGGACCCAGAGACATAGTCCACTAGGGGCGAACTCCGTTATCAAGTTTTCTTTTTTATATTTGATCATTATGTGTCTTCATTATTGATATTTCCTTCTTTAATGGTGCACATTATTTTATGCTCATTTAATGAAATTTTTTATAAGTCACTTCGATGAAAAGATATCGGATCAATTTGGGAGCCTCCTCTAACATAGTATTTAAACATGAGGTCACATGAGGAAGAGTCGAGGATATAACCACTCCAAGGATTGACCGAGTGTTGTGGAGAGATTGTATTTTGGGGTGTTCGTTAGTGCCTTTACCTCCCTAATAGGTGGTTCTTTTGTAGCTTTGGGATTTGATACCCTACCCATACATTCAATAATGACTGTTGACTATACCCGTAGGACCATAATTGTTATTTGGTACCCTTAGTTTCATTTCATAGGTATATTAGAGGTCACTGTAGGGGGTTTCCCATGGTACCTAAGGAATATTTGGTATCATGCTATCAATACCCCTAGAGGGTTCTCTGCAAAGAGAGGGTTACTTGCACCGGGTAGCGCTGGTAAGTGGACATTGGGCTAATTGCTTCTCACTCCTTCATTCATCGATATTGGGACTTGATAAATTTGTGTTGGTTTTTGAAAGGTCCCTTTCCACTTTTTCATTTCTATGGACTCAACACCTTATCCACTTGGGTTGAAGCTTTGGAGAATTTGTTTGTTTGTGATGTTTCTCTTAAGATTTTTTAGTGGAGTTTTTCTTTGTATATTTGGCATTAGGTTGTTTTTGTATCACCACTTTTGGATAGTTGATTCAAGGTGGTCGACCAATCACTCTTTTGGTCAGGAAGGGTCCATGGAATTTCTCTTGAAATCATGGAGCCAGCTCCTAGAAGGTGTGGGTTTTTATACCACAGAGTCAGTGTGTGAGAAATTTTTAGACGTGGACAATCCCAAAAGGGATGAACCTGTGCATAAGAACTTCATGGCCAAATTTTTCTAGGATACCAGCCAAGGGATCCTTGCATAAGGGGACTCTTTTGATTTTCCTTTCTTTGGAAATGTTGGTTCCCCCTTCATGTTCACTTTGAACATTTCTAGGTTGAATGGAGGACTACCAGTTTGGTTATGGATGGACCACTCTGAATGTCCTGAATGCTCTTGATGCTTATTAGATAAGAATATTATGTCATGGGAATCGAATGGATGTTGATCCTTTATCTTCTACATCATGGAAGTCTACTTCTCCTCCTTTTACCCCTTATGGTGAAAGTCTAGCTACTAGTAACCAAAAGTATAAAAAGAGTAGGAAGAGGAAGAGTAAGAATAAGAAGTCACCAACCTATTCTAGTCACATTGGATACATGCCACAATCCTTTGCAATTCACGCTAGAGGAAAATTTCTAGTCACTACAAGTCATAATGGAAATAGTTCACCAACCTATGCTAGTCATGTTGGAGATCTTCAACTAGCCACTCCAAGTCATGATGCGGGTAAGATTCCAATCCCTACAATTCATACTAGAGTTGAACAAATAGCCTCTACAAGTCATGCTAGGGGTAAAAGTCTAGTCACAACAAGTCATACTCGAAATAGTTCACCAACCTCTAGGATTCATGTTGGATATCTCCAACCATCCTCTACTAGTCATGTCAGGGGAAAAAATCAACTCATTGTAAGTCATAATGGAATTCATTTTCTATCCTTTGCGATTCATGTTGACGACATCAGTCTAGTTACTACTAGTCATATTGGACAAAAGTCACCAACCTCTGTGATTCATGTTGGATAACTATACTAACCCTCTATTAGTCATGTTGGGGGAAACTCACCAGCCACTGCAAGTCATGCTAGAGGAATTGATAATGTTGAGAATCCTAGGAAAATAGGATGTAAGCACAAGTTCCATTGTAATATTTACAAGGGACATCACCTTACTCATATATGCCCCTGTATTCCAAAGGGACTAAGATTGTGGTCCTTGACCCTTCTAGTTTTGAATCATTTTCAATTTTCCAGCAACTTATTCTCTATTTGTTGATGAAGTGGTTATCTCAATGCAATTATCGGTTGATCCCACTCTTCTTTTTGGGGGTGATGCATATTTTGACCATGTTGTCTCGTATTCTACTCAACCAATGGTTAAGGAACTGATCTTCGCGATGCAATATTTAGTCGATCCCACTCTTCTTTTGGGGAGGGACACATATTTAAACTATGTATTTAACATCTCCATTTCGTTACCTTATAAACAAGGGGGAATTCCACTCTTTTTCAGTACGCTCCCTCTAAGTCCTAGAATGGTGTCCTTTGATTGGAATGATCTTGTTGAGCATCACCTTCCTTCTTATGCACATTTCTAGATAATGGTTAGAGTTAACTAAATATGAAATTTCCATGATATTATAGATGAAGGAGCCTCTGCAAGTATTTAATCCTGCTCGGATTGGAAATATTTGGGTTCTCCCAAGCTTGCGTCAGCTACCAGTGAGTTGTTGGATTTTGATGGAAGACCTAGTGAATGTTTGGGGATTATTCCTCAATTTCCTATCATGTTAGGTGGGAATACTTTCTTAGTCAATTTCTTAGTGGTGTCAGGCCCTTTATACTTCAATATTCTTATTGGGAATGATTATGTTTATGTTGTGAAGGATATTGTGTCTACACTCTTTTGTGGGATGCATTTATGTCACAAAGGAAGCATTGTCACTATTGATCAACTTTCATGTGATAATCACCAACCTAGTTCAACTTTATCACAAGTTTCTCCTTTGTATGTTCCTAGTGTTTGAGTTGAATCATCTCTTCCAAGGGTGAATTTTGTGGCATCATATCCTCGATATTTAATTTCTTCTGAGAAGGATCCTTTACAGTTATGTTTTCCTTCTCGAGACAAAGTCTCAACAATTGATCAGGTTTTATATCTAATGGGGGCATGTGATCCCTTTATTTTCCTTGTTGACCCAAGTAATATTGGGTTTTCACTTGAGTTTGATCTTACTGTTTGTGAGGCCTCCATCCTTGGTATTGGTGAGCCCTCAATTCCCACTTTTTGTGATTTTGAATTTCCTTTAGAGAAGGCCATCCTTGAAGCTATCATTATGGATTTTCGACCTCATCTTGAACTACAATATTTACAAGCTAGTTATCGATGAAACCCTTGGCCTATTACTAGCAATGGGCTCTACCTGAGGAGGTACTATGCATAGGTCGCAAGGTTGTGTGGTTCTTTGTACATATTGTACTTTAAGAGTTTCTTGTTTTTAGAATTATGTATTCCATACCACATGTTATTATCATAGGTTAATATATTAGATTTGTAAACTGATGGGTGAAGTGTGTTGATTTTATATACAGGAATTTGGAGTTGTTTTCTTTGGTTCCTTTTTCCCATGTTGGTCCATTCATACAGGTGACGATCTCAAAATTGGAATATATGTGATATTTTTCCCTCCATACATATTTTACACTATTTGTTTCCTCATTCATTTTTCCTTAGAATCAACCCCTGCATTGACTTGCAATAAAGAACCTTCTTTTTTGTTTATAAGTGTTTTAATTCGCGTGGTAGATCCTATCGTTCATCGGTGCCCTGTTTAGTCCTACCATGACATTGTGTTGAAGCCTCATAACTTCTTCTCATTCTTATTGTGTCTAATACTACATGGGGCTCCCTCATTTATGTGTTAAGTTGTGATGCTACATTGCATTCTACTGCTTGCACTTTTGAGCCTATTTTCAGCTTCAACTTTTTGTTGCTTAACCATTTTCTTATTCATTCTCATCCTTTGCTAGCCTTGAATTTATTTCCTTTGCGATTTGACACCCGTATCACTAGAGGAAACATTCCTTGAGTGTCCATATCCTCCACATGCTTCCTTGAATTGAGCATAGGTATGTTCCTTTCACTTGGAATAATTTTTGTTGCCCACAACACTCATTTCATCCATTGTATCATAGAATTATTTTACTCTTTTTCATTATTTAATAATATGAAAAAGACAAAAAAAAAATAACAAAAAAGAGAATGGGAATGAGTCTTCTTTACTATTATTGGTAGCAGTTGAGTCGCCTCTGAAAAAAACACAAAATCGTGAGTCCAATCTCAATAATTTGGGTTAGCATGACTTTAAGAAAATGAATGAGTTACATAGAGTTGTTACTCCTCTGATTGGTTATTCTTCCATTCACTATAGAGAGTCTCTTATTGCATCCTGCATCGTAGAGTTATGTCAATGTTTATTTTTAGTCTGTGTTTCCTAAGTCACATATTGTGTCATGTTCTTGTTCAGGGGAAGTTTTATCCTGTGTCAGACATTCTGTTGAATTATTTTCTTTTCAATTTGGCCTTCCCATTTTTCAAGTACTTCTCAGAGTTAGAAGTATATTTTTCCTATACTCATGCTAGTATGAAGGGCCCCCGTGGATTTCCTACTGATGGGTTAATCTCTTATCGACTATGACAAATTCCTTTAAGAGTTTGACCTAGAGTCACACCCTGGCCCTATTTACATCAACGATAGGGGACCTTCTGCTCAACAAATAAAATTCCATCATTGGTCACTGACTGAGTGGTTTCGCTTGTGTTTGAAAACAAGAACATTATTCACACATTAGCATGCATGTAGTACCTTGGATTCCATTTGTACCCATTGGTGGTTTCCTCACCTTTGTTGGCAGCCTTGATTATTGGATGTTATTTATAGGGCCTATTTCATGCACTATTTACATTTTATGCACGTGAGAGATCAACTTTGTGGTGGTCCTTTCAATATTTCATCGAAGTCCTTCCAAATATTTGGCCTTCCTCTAGTCATCATGTTGGATGATGGGGGGCACCTTAATTCCCTCCTTCTAGTGGATCTCTTCCTATTGGCCTCAGTACATATTTCTTTGAGACAGGGATCTATAGTCATTATTATTACCTTTCGTCTTCCAGTCATCACTGGCATGTTCCCTCACTATTGGCATGGGAATATATCAATTTCCCTTGATCAATATATTCTACCAGGTATTTGAAATCATATCTTTTATTCACACTTGTTATATTTTACTAGGTACCTTTATGCCCATTATTATTATCGGTGGGTTCTCTCGCATTTTTTAATGATATACATCAATGACTGGTAATCAAATGGTGTCTCACTATGTTCGAATCCAACACATCTATTCACATGGTGTAGACTCGTACCATGGTGGTTGATTTGAAGACCTAGGGAATGTAGTAGCATCACCTATTTTATGTTTTTTCTCGAGTTTCAATTGGATATTACCACTCCTTACATTGGTACTCATGAAGGATTAGTTATCCAACTCTTTCCTCAAATATCCTTCACTCATTCTGAGACATATATCAATTGTGTATCTCTTTCATGGATATGATCTTTGTTTGACATGGATCCATTGTGTATCTCTTTTGTGGGCATGATCACTTCTTTATATATATAAACTCTTCATGGATCTGTAGTGTACTTGATTGGAGGCCATTCTTATCATGCTTGAGCATTGGTACAACCACCTCATGAATTGAGTTTTTTTACTTGTTTCTATGTTTAGTTTATGTCCTTGGATTGGATTATGGTGACCTTCACCCTAGATAATTTATCTTCAAAAACTCATAATTTATTTTGACAATCAGGTTTTCTTCTGACCTCAAACATTAGGGGAATTTGTTATAACATCAATTCCCACAATTGAAGCATTTATGCTCTCTTTTGGCATAATCCCTATCCTATTGTTGTAACCGCAACAACTCCCCTTTACTTTTTCTTTTACAAGAGAAAGGAAAGCCCCCCCCTACTAAAATTTGAAACCTATTTCCTAATCCTCTTCTACTTGAGGATAATGCTATCTAATTTCCTACATTAAGGGAGTTTGGGTTTTTGTATTGATTGATGATTGTATTTGATGGGTGTTGGTTATTTATTTTGATCTGATTATTTCAAATGTCTTCATGTTGTCCCTTGACCTATGAAATTTTTGTTGACATTTGTATGATGGAATTGATGTGTCATCTTTTGAAATTTCGTTGATTCCTAAGTTCTTGGTGATATGATGTGGTTGGATGGTTTGTTCTATTGCATGTATTGATTGGATAAATCAAACTATGCATCTGTCTACTTTCATGTTTGTGCTTCATGTTTCATATTTATGATTTAGCATGCATATTATACTCACTTGTTTCTAACTCTAAGTAAAAATTGCATACTAGATTATCCCTCTTTTGAGTTGAGACTTGGCACATGTAGTTTCAGTACACTCATCTACAGTCACCATGTTATTAATGAATAAACCTTACACTCTCTTATAATTTTTTTTACAGGAATGGAATATATTTTTTATTGTATTGACTAGTCTTCTTTTAATTGCATGGATGATCTCATTCTTTTGTCTTGCAGAAGCATGTTTGTAGAGACACTTAATTAATGTGACCACTCCATCCTTGATAATCCTATGGGGGAATCTCTTGATCCTTGTCGACACCCTTGACCTTGATTCGTTCCATAGATTCTCCTTATTGGGAAGTATATTACCTTTACTTTCAGTTACCTTGAGGTATGTAGCCCCAGGTTGTTGGACCGACCTTTCCCGTGAGCCTTGTCTTGCTCAAGCCTCATATAGATTTATATTTTTATCACCTTTGTGGTAATGAGGATGAAGCCTTTATCCTTATCTAGGACCTTGAATTTGATTGTTACTGGGTTTCACCTTTTGGAGAAGCAAATTTCCTTAGATTACTATTTCTATGATGTCCTAAGCTTCCAAGGCTATTGGATCCAACTTTCCTATAGACTTGTCCCCAAGCATCTTCGGATTTTTCTATACCAAATTCTCCTTTTGGAATTCCCTCTCTCTAGGAACCTAGGCCCAAGTCCTATTGAGATATCCCTTTCTTTTCTTATATTATTTTCTCTAACCAAAACTCATAGTTGGACTCTGCTAGTCAATATATTTCCAATGGTTGTAACTATGCTAAAATAGCCTTCTAAAGTTTCAAGGTTTTCATCCACCATTTCCACCTCACTTCCATGTGGCATCCATGTATCCCCCTATCACTAGAGCCATATGATGTGGCACTAACATGGATGTTGACATGGCATCTACCACCTGGCCCGTCGGGCCCACATTTAATATTGGAACCCTCTTCATCGTCAGAATTCATCTATTCCAAAATGCTACAGATCATTCCAATCAAATCATCCAAACAAAGATCAGCTCCTTCTTCCCCAACCAATTTTTCCTGATCAAATCAACCCATTTTCGATCAAATCCTCCCAACAATGATCATCTCCTTCTGACCTGACCATTTTTTCCCGACCCCATCAACCTATTTCTGATCAGATTCTCCTGATGAGGATTATCTCTTCCAATCAAGTCATTCTTGACCTGATCAACTCCATTTCAATCAGATCCTTATGATCTGAAAATTGTTTTTTACCAGACCAACTCTTCCCAAAATATCATTCAGGAAATATTTTTTAAACAACCATATCTTGGGCTACAAGTGTCAGAATTGAGCCCATGGTATCTCATTGTAAAGGTATCAAGAAGATTAATGAAATGGTAGGTTGGACCAAGAGTTGGTGCGAGACCTTTTCGTCTGTCTCTACTCACACTTGGGAAAAATTTATGTGTGAATTTTTTCATGCTTTTGGGAATTATGATTATGATAATTCATGTGCATAAATATTAAAGATAAAGAAAAACGAGGATGAATCCCTTGAATATTTTGTTATCATATTTAGTCATATTTTTAATATATTTCCTTTGGATGATAGCCCTCTAATAGTGATTTTATTTCCTGTTTAGTTTCTCTTACTAATGAGACACATGAATCAATGGAGGAAAAATATTAACCATGTTTTAATCTTTCTTCACATGTTGATTTTGATTTAAACGAAAATGATGAAAATTTCAATGGTTTAGATGTACTTCATTTTTCTAGATATTTATTTACTATCGGGAATATATATCAGAGAGAAAACTATTTTTTGGAAGAAGCATATGTATCCTCTCACCACTCCATTCCCCCTTTCTCTCTTTGTGATGAAAAAGAGACATCTTGTGTTGTAAATGCAAGTTCAGATTCTTTTGTACATGTCCAAGAGGAGGGTTCTCCTGATGATAATGGGACACTTCAGATCACACTGATGGTTATGTCAAGTTCTTATTGTCCTATCTCATCTTTTCTATCACACAAAATGGAGGGAGATATGGAAAAAAACCTGAAAGATGACCATTTTGTCAATGAAGAAAATATAGACACACTTAAAATGAATTCTTTCTCGCACTTGGATAATTTGAAATTAATTTATGTTGATTTGTATTGTCTTGATGTTTTGATTTCTCATAGTTCAAGTGACATAGAGAAATATTGTTTTCCCATTGTTGATAGGTCATTTATAGAAAACACTTATTATAATGATTCTTATGACTTGCTTCTCTCTTCTAATCATGAATATGATTTGGAAGATATTTCAGATTCTCATATGATGGAGGAGAAAGACAACCACACTAATTGTGTTACTTAAGGAAAATAAATCAGCATACAAGATATACCTATTTTATCACAACAATCTACATTTTTCTTGGATGAGGAATAACCATATTGAGGAATAACATATTGGTTGTGAAACCATTCTTATTATGCATCCCATCTATTCACAATCATCCAATGATTTTTTTAACGAGAAGGAAATACCACTAAGGGAGTCACTTTCTACAAATTTTTCTTGTTCTAGATAATATTTTATTGATCCGGATTATTTTGAGAATGACATGAAGGAAGAAAAATAATCGAGATATAAAAATGAAATACACAAAAATATAAAAGATAACATAGAAATACAATGAAACCCAATTTCTATTACTGAATAAGATAGAAAAACATTGTAGAACACAAACTGGAAAAATGGGGTAGCTTATCTCTAAAAAGAAAGAGATGTTGGCTACACTTCATTCACAAGAAGCTTTACATCACACTCCATTGCTTTCTTAAAGGGCCTCCTTCACCTCAATTATATATGAGAAAGTGACAGGAGAACAATTCCCATGATGCATGTGGGGTAAATTGGACTAAGTTTATAAAATTCCATAGGCATGTAAAATACTAGGACTTCTCGGGTGATCACCCATTGCAGTACTACTCTAGCCTGAGCGTGATTAATTGAGGAGTTCTAATAAGATCCGGTGAATTAACGCTTTGTAAGAATGTACATAAAACCACTAGGAAATAATTACATGATGTCTATAATTAACAAATGAAGATGAAATTACATTCCATTCCCCATCAAAAGGGTGAATATCATGGTTTATCACAACCACAGGCTCAAAATGGTGATTCAGTGAAAACGGTGGATGGCCATCGAGATCCATATGGATCATTCCTCCTCCCTTAGGAAGCAAGGGTCCCCATTGTGTCAATTTCCCTTGGGAGATAGGGAGACTTCCGCTAAATCTGAAGCTTGGTGCATTGTGTTCCTTGTTGAAGAAGTTGTCCTCTTAGCTTGTTGAAGGTTGACATGAACTTGTCGCTGGAGGGGTTGGATACCTTCAACCAATATAGTTGCATGATCTACCTAAGTGTGGGAGGACTCTGTTGATGAAGATGAAACATGAAGAGTATGGAGGTTTCTGTTATAAAATTTCTTGACTGGGGAGTGTGGAGACACCCCCATAGGTGCAGTAAGAACATCTTGGTACTCTTATACAATCTTGTCAATCTGCTTCTGCTGGATAGAAATTTTTTGCGTTGAGGCTGCAGTGGTTGCAGTTTCCTTCTATTCATCCTCTGATTGGATTGTGAATATGTTGTATGAGAGATTACTTTGTGGCATTGTTTTGGTGGGACAATAGTCGAAACTACCTATGGTATCCGGTATAGCTGACCCCCCAGAGTAAAAATAATGCTATGAGGTCGAGACTCATAAATGACATGACGCCTCCACATATATGGTTGTCCTAATAGAACATCACATACTTCCAGTGGGGAAACATCACACAATACCTCATCCTTGAAGGGCTTGATGTTATATGACAGGTAACAGTGCTGGTTGACATGAATATCTTGACCTTGGCAAAGCCACCCAATGTTGTATGGTTGCAGGTGTAGTGTTGTTGGAAAATCCAACTGCTTGACAACCTATGCTGAAATGATGTTCTTTTGGCTTCTACTATGAACAATACAATGCAGTGGGGTCCCCTTCACACACATCTGTGAATGGAAGAGTCACTCCCCCTCCTCAGGATCCTCTTCTGGTTGGATTGTTGCAATTACAATAGTAGCAGTGGGTTCTGCATCAATGATTTCTCTCCTTTTATTATTTTCTGATTCAAGGTCCAAGTCAAGGCTTGATTCTTTTTCTTTGAGCTCGACCACCAATGACTATATTGAGCGACATTCATCAGTGTTGTGCCAATGGATTTTGTGGAACTCACACCATGTTTCGGTGTATTTATTATACTTCATGTTACCCTTATTTTCCTACATATGGGACTGGCTCTCTTGAGGTTGGCCTTCCTTTCTCTTTCCATGCTTCTCCCATTTACTCTGTTGCTTGAATGTTTTCTCAATTTTGACTGCATTTCGATAAGAAACTCCTAGTGAGGAGATGTCCAAGAAATCCATCTTTGTTTGGATGTACCTATGTAGACCACTACAGTACCTCAAAACCGAGTGTCGCTCAAAGTCTTTGATACCCATATTTGAGCACAAGGTATGAAAGATGTTGGTGTACTCTGGCACTGTCTAGTCTCTTTTCTGATGCATAGCTGTCCATCTCATGTATTGGTCATCATAGTTTCTGACAGGGTAGAACTTCTCCTTTAGGGCATCTAAAAATGCCATCCAAGTGGGTTCTCTCACAAATAGTTTATATTCATCTGTGGTGTACCTCTCCCAGTACCCTTCTGACCAAGATCTAACATGGGGAAGGGATTTAAGGAGTACGAAGGTGATCTTTTCACTATAGGAAAAGTTTTAGACAGAGTAATAACCTCTAGCATATTCAACCATTTTTATTGAGAATCTACATCTATTTGGCCTTCAAATAATGGGATATCAAAATTGACTTGTACGTTGAAGGGTTTCGCACTTGCGAAATGGTTTCTTGTTGAATATGCCTCAACTTCTGCCATTGGTAGTCTTCGAAGGATCTGAAAGAAGTTGTCCATCATCTCGTTCCTTTGTCGCATGAGGGCTTTGTAGAGAAATGTCTTGAAAGGATCTCATGCTCTGTCATGTCTCTTTTCTTCCACCATGGGAGGTTGCTTGGGCTAGAGAGAGTGGTTCTCCTCAAGTGAAACTATCTTGAGACCCAAATATCTATACCCTGACCTCGCCGGGGACCTGATCTGAGAAATGACAAGGAGTAGACTTCTCTGATACCACTGATCCAGATTATTTTGAGAACGACATGAAGGAAAAAATATAGCCGAGATATAAGAATGAAATACACAAAAATATAGAAGAGAACACAGAAATATAGTGAAACCCAACTTCTATTACTGAACAAGATAGAAAAACACTGTAGAACACAAACTAGAAAAATGGGGTATCTTATCTCTAAAAAGAAAGAGATGTTGGCTACGCTTCATTCACAAGAAGCTTTACATCACACTCCATTGCATGCTTAAAGGGCCTCCTTCACCTCAATTATATATGAGAGAGTGAGAGGAGAATAATTCCATGATGCATGTGGGAAAAATTTGACTAAGTTTATAAAATTCCATAGGCATGTAAAATACTAGGACTTTCTGAGTGATCACCCATCCCAGTACTACTCTAGCCTGAGCGCGCTTAACTACAGATTTCTAATGGTATCTGGTGCATTAACGCTATGTTGTAGGAATGTACATAAAACCATGAGGAAAACATTACATGATGTCTATAATTAACAAATGAATATGCCATTACATTCCATTCCCCATCAAAAGGGTGAATATCATGGTTTATCAAAACCACAGGCTCAAAATGGTGATTCAGTGAAAAAGGTGGATGGGCATCGAGATCCATCTGGATCATTTATGTCTCTTAATTCTTCCACTTATTTTCATTTGTATCTTGATCTCTTTAATGGTTTGACCTTATAGGAAAACATGCACCATATGAATCAAATAGACTCAATGGGGATGACCCCTTTTGACATAGTTCATGGGGGAAATGTAAATATGAAAGATAGAGAGGATAAGGCATCTTCCCATGAACTTATTAATTCTATGCCTTATCAATCTTTTTCATGGGATAAAGGGAATGCTATAGTAGATGTATATTAGGCCATCTCTCTTTTTTAATCATATTAGTTTTTTTTCAATAGTGAATCTTCTTGTTCAAGTAGACCTTTACGGGATATTGTTGTTACTACCATATCTCACCATTATCTTGAAATTACCTCTCATACGAGGGTGGATGCTTGTCTATGTAGATAATTTGTTTCCACTAATTTCTCTCAAGTTGATGTTTACTCGAAGTGTGAGTCCAGGGAGGCTTGCCAATATAATGAGGCACTTCCCTCTATGCTGATGGTTATGTCAGGCCCTTATTCTTTTTGTTTTTCTTTAGGGATAAAAAAATTTATTAGCATGAAGATTCTCTCCTCAAACACACTTTACACATGTTCTATGCACGATTCTCATTTGGTATGCTACCTTCCTTTGAAATCCCTCCATAAACTCTATGATAGTCATGGTACATTTTATAATACAGTTGAAACATGGTTGGATAGATCGTATTTGGATATATTTCCCATGAATTATCACAATGACATTTTTAATATGGTGGATAGAGTTTATCATGAGTTATTTTTTCCTACTTTTAGTCTATTCTTATTCCAAGCTTTGTCACTAATGCTTTGTCTTGAACATATGTATGCACTCTTGGGATTACAAGGATGGCTACTATTAGTACCAAATCCTACATAATTTATCTTTCATCCTTAAGCCTAGTGTATTCTTCCACAAGCCTTCCTCAAAGTTAATCTTTCCTTTATCTTCTTTATAGTTCATTCGTTCTGTTCAACTTTTGGTTTGATTTCCCATTCTTTGATTTAATTTTATTTTCTTCTTTATTAAGCTATGATTAAAGTGGTTACAACGATTTCAGTCATATCAAGCATGGATTATTTTATTATGTAAGATGCAAACTTTCTCTTAATTTCTGAGGCTAAACACTATGTCACTATGAAAAGAGTTTTTCTTTTGTAGCACATTTTCACCAGTATTGCGCTACAAAAACACAGGTATCTTGATAACACATGTCAAAAATCATCATTTGGGCGTAGTGATGAATCGACATGCCCTCTAATTGTTGCAATATTTAAAATTAGATCTTATCAATTAAAGATGGTGATTCAGTTCATTATAACACGAAATCATGAAGAGTACATGTCAATTCCTATCCTTTGACCGATATATCATCCAATGTTATGGTCCTGACCATTACATTCCCTATTGTTTCATAAATTCAAAACCATCTTTATTCGAATATTAATATAGGTTATGAGTCTAATATTTCTCCATGTGAGGAAAATATGATTATTGCAAGTATAATTAAATCCTAAACTGCAAAGGAAAAGGTTTTGGTTAACACATGAGCTAGGGTTTATTGTTTCTAATGGCATGACACATAGGTGGTCATTTCCTCCAATTTGAACTAGACGAGATTGAGCTCTTGGACACTCTACTAGAAGAAACAAAAACATTTAACCCCTATCTAAGAAAGAAATATAAATATTTTGATTAACGTACAAGCTTCATCAATCTAATCTATGCTACAGGAAAATGTTGGAAATGACTGTTTTAGAGGCTAAACTCGGGCAAAATTTGTGAGAAAATGGTCAGGCATTTGGAAAATACGTCAAAATCCCATTTTCATAATGGTCTCATATAGCTAACGTGTGAACAATTTCCAAAATTATGTATATATTGGGACATATTTGTAATTCATTAAAACTATTTTTTCTGGAATTTCTATCTCCAAAAACATCAACAGCCAAACAATATTTAGATCACTTCTAGATTTCAAGTCAACAGTTGAATATTTAAATCCACCTTTCTAGGAAGAGGATATTTCAGTTATGAAAATTTAGGAAAGAACAGACATCAAAATCTCATTCAAGAATGAATAAAGCCTCAAGGTTTTGCAAAAGATGAAGATTTTACCAGTTTTGACTCATGCTGCAAAAAAGCAACAGTTGTTACAGTGCCCCTGTTTTGAACATGTTTAAAGAACAACAAGAACTTGAAGGATTATTATGTGAACATGTTGAAGACTATGAATTGCAAAGACCAAATCAGGATGGATATTGAAAGATTACATTTTCCCACATATTTTTCTCCAAGATATTAGTTGGGATCACATTTTGTTAGGATCATATAATATATTTTTTCAGTCAAAGATATAGTCCTAAACTAGTGGATCTATTCCTAGGATTATGGGTTTGTTATTTTCTCATATTCGATGTAATTCAATCATAGAATTTATTTAGGGTTGATTATATCAATATGTAATCATAATTGAACCTATATTATGGGATCTGGGATCTACTTTGTGGAGGCTCTTTGTTTATAAAAGGAAAGAAAAAGAGAGAGTAAGGGGGTTCAATTTCTGGGATTGGAAAGGAAAGAATATATCTGGAAATTATAGAGTGCTTATTGTATGCAGGATTTTATACTCAAGAAATTTAACATCATGATGGTTAGATTGTCCTCTTATGTTTTCGTCTTTGTCTATCTTATCTAAGTGCAATGAAATATATGCAAAGCATTTGTTTCTATTTATTTCAGATATAATTTTAGTGAATTATTTACTAATACATTACCTGTTTCAAATATTTGCATTTAAATATTTATTTCAAGTTTATGAATATCTTGTTTAACTTGAATTTCTTCTTCATATAAGTCAACATATTGTTATCCTATATTCTTTGTTGATTAAGGTTGGTTGTCATTGATGTCAACCCTTGAAGAAAGCCCTGTAGCACAAAGGTTTGGGTAATGGACCCAAGATTGTTTGATGTAAAGATGACTCATTATTGACTTGTCATGGTTGATAAGAAGTAAAGATGGATGAACTCCAAAGTGGTCCCCTTATGGTGAAAGCCCTCAGGGGAAGACGATTTGCGGAGTAAGAGAACCCATGATTAATTGTGGAATAATGAGATCCTAGATGGATATTTCTTGTCATTCCATATCCGGTGGTATCTGGAACGTCACATAACTCCTCACAGTTAGAGATGTATGGCCATGAGAAGTTGGAGACCCCAGGTTTGGGTAATGGGCCCATGTTTGTTTGATGGATAACGGTATGAGTTATGATATATTTTCAGATAATGATATTCTATATGGATATTACATGTCATTCCATTTCTAGTGGTATGTGTAACATCACATAACTCCTCACGGTTTGAGAGTTATGGCCTTACAAAGTTGGAGGACCCTCATATGTCATCTAGAAGCCCCAAAAAGTCAAAGTAGTCAAAGTGGTTTAAGAGATTTTAAAAGGTAAATAATAAAGTGAAGTAATGAGTGTATTATAATTCATAGTGAATACAAAATAAAGTATTTCAATAATAAATTTAATGGATAAATTAGAAGTGGGTTAACCCCAAAATAAGGAAAGTGGGGCCAAGTGACCTAGAAGATGTTTTTAAGGAAGCTACTTGGAGAGTATAAATAAGAGGCAAGGCTCTCTAATTTTAATAACACTTGCGCATATTGAATATATATAGGTGTATGAGGTAACCAAGGATTTATAAGCTGAAATTCTGAGGGAAGGTGAAGAAAATAAGGCTGAAATGCAAGGAAGGATAAATTCTTTTGATGGTGCTTTCTAAGGTATGTTATTTACAGGTCATCTCACCATTTTCGCTATAATGTTTTTTCTATAATGATTCAGACTGTGAAATTGATATGAAATTGAGAAACCATATCCAAGTATCTGTTTTAAAAAATTCATCTTGTGGATCATTGTATTTTTGGAGTTACACTCCGTGGAAAATAGGGTTTGTGGCTAGTCCTGAAACTAGTCAAAAACTGGTGTTTCGGGTAAAAACGTCATAACTTCTTCATAACAGATCCAAATTTAGTGAAACAAAATGTGTTGGTTAGGGAACATCCTTTAGTATAATTTTTAATGGGTTCAGATCAATTCAACAAATATTCCGTGCGGGGAACGCTCTACAAGGTCGCTCTCTAGAAAAATATGAAATTCAACAAGGTATGCCATTTTTGCTATAACTCCTTTTCTGAGAGGTTCCAAGTAGTAACACCTGGAGGAATTTCACAAAACACATTGAAGAACATTTTGTATCAGTTTCATATGTTTATACATTACAGGTACAAAGTTATGATTACTTCAAGATAGGGTTGTTGACTAATCCAAAACTAGGCATGTGAGACTGAAGAAAAGTTTGATGAAAATGCTAGTCTCTTATTGTTGAAGTTAAGGAAGGTTTGCAGGAATGTGATCATATACACCAGGTCTATTACAGAGCTACAAATAATATTTGGATGATGAAATTGATGAGGTATTTTGGTTGAGGTACATGTTGAGTGCATGGTTGAGACAAGTAGTTGATGAGTTGGCACATACATGAGGTGTATAGTTGATGATAATGGTACATATTGATGACTCATAGTTTATGAGTAGTTGACAGATGATTGGTAGATACTTGGTGCATGGTTGATGCACTTGTTTATGGTATAGGTTGAGGTACAGGTTGATGCATGGTTGATACATGGTTCAAATTTATTGGTACAAATTTACAGCGGTATATCTCACAATGATAGGTTGATAGTGGTTCCATCATTCTACTTCTACTTCAAGATGGTAGGACAGGTGGTTGTAGCCACCTTCTAGTTGTAGCCAGAGAACATAGGGGGTTGTAGACTCCTTCTAGTTGTAGCCAGAGAATTGGGGAGTTGGAACTTCCCTCAGGTTGTAGCTTGAGAAACTAGGGGGTTGGAGCCTCCTTCCAGTTGTAGCTAGAAAACAAAGGAAGTCGTTGCTTCCAATGAATGTAATTCTTAAATACATATAAGAAAAAACATTTTGTGGTTTTCTTCTGATTTGGGTTTCCACGTAAAACACTGGTGTACTGTGTATGTGTATGTTTGTTCATTTGTTCATTTCTTATTTACTCTGCAGTAATTGATTGATAATGCTTCATTGATATAAAACTTGTATTATATGGTTAAAAAGGATTAAATTGCTCTATTACTGATTTTCCCCCCCTCTCAGTAATCCAATAATTGGTATCAGAGAAGGTTCCTTTAGAAATCAGTTTAACCACTAAAAGGTAGATCATGGAGAGTACCAACTCATATAAAAATGGAATACTACATTTTGATCGACATAAGTATGTTTTTTGGAGCATAAGGATTGTTGGCACAGGGGCAGACCCAAGGTTCACTCCAAGAGCACACCAACAAGCCCTAGCTACTGGCCCTTTCAGCAACACCTGCGAAGAAGATGCAGTCTCACCCGAAGAAGCTATGAGGGGGTTGCAGGACAGAGATGTCTACAACTAGGGGAATATCAAGGGGATATTGTATAAAAACAATCACAGTATTCATATATCACTTATCATCGAGATCTACTCTGCGCAGCTATAGATCTTGATCTAACATAGTAATGAAAAGAAAAATATAATAATGACAGAGATTAAAGCATCAATCACTCACACAACACAAAATATATGTGGTTCACCCTCTCTCTAGGGCTACGTCCACAAAACTTTGCTTATGATATATTAAGATAAAGATTACAGTTCAGATATATGCTCTTGGCCAGTAGATCCTCTCTCTTCTTCTCTCTTTCTCTCCCCCTTCCTGCGCACCTAGCTGCAGGATCTGATCTTCGTACCCAACTGAAGATCTTACAATACCAGAAGGCTCTCACCCTCAGCACTTCTCTCTTCCAATACAATGATCTCTCACCACAAAAATGGAGATAAATCAATAACAATATCATCATCCCCCGACCCATGTCCTCTTGACCTTTATTTATACATTTACAATACCTCTCCAACAGCCTTAGGACAAAACCTAGGTGTCAAAACCCTAGGTGTCTAAAACCCTAGGTCAACTTGATCCACTTTTTCTAGACTTCGCCAGCCTGTCTTTCCTTCCTTCTCGTGTGGTACTCCAAAGCATTCAATGGTGTATTTTTCCACTTCCTGAGTCATCCTCGATCCATCTTCCTTACTGATCTGTCATCCTTGATCTTCTCATCCAACGACTTGATTCTCTGCACTTTTCTCCATCTTTTCTGTTCTTTTTCTCACTTCGACCTAGTGACAGTCACTGTGTCTCCCGCGAAGTTCACTTTTTACCTTTTCTTCCTTGTTCTCTGTTTCCTTTCATAACCAAGGGCCAACAAGCCCCCAAAACTCACTTGTGACTAGTCCCGAGGCACTTCAGATCTTCTCCTTTTGTTTTACTTCAACTTTGGACTACACAGTGCATCCTTTGCTTTCTGCTTTATGCCTTTTTCTCGTCCTTGTGCAGACTATTTTTTCTATGTTTGGTACCCAGTTTCAACTGCACCTGGTACCTAAACCCTTTTCCTCATGCCTTTACTTAGAGTTGTGAGGGGGTTTGTTGTCATACTACAACTTTAGCTGACTCCCATTCACCAATCCTTTATTCCATTATCCATTCAACGTCTTCAACTGCATAGCTATCAGTGAAAAATTTGCAACACGCACCACTAGCTATTTTTTATGGGAGATTGTATACTCACTCGAAGCCATTCCTGTTGACAGGAACCGGACTATGTCTATGAAGTGGTCATAAATATTTCTAATGGTGAGTAGTTGTGCATCCGATAATGTATCCTCCAGACTGGTAGGTTCTTCGCCATGTTCCAACCTCGACAGGTGGTCTGGGCCCTTGTTCATTTTTCCTAGCTTAACTATGATCTCAAAATCATACTCTAGAAACAACAGAATCCATCTACATATTCTCCCCCCCAACACTGGGTTTTTGACTAAGTACTTCAGCGTGGAGTGATCAGTAAACATTTTAAAGTGTCCTAACAAGTAGTGGCGGAATGTTTGCAATGCATACACCATGGCTAGTCCCTTTCTCTCTGTAGTGGTGTAATTAACTTCAGCTGTGGACAACTTCCTGCTGGAAAATGCTAATGGATGATCAATGTCCCCTTCTCCAGGTTGTGTCAGTACTTCTCCTAATGCAATGGAAGACGCATTAACATGCACATGAAATTCCTTTCTCCAGTATGGAAAGACTAGAATAGGCACAGTTACCATCTTTTGTTTCAGTGTGTCGAAGCTCTGCTGGCATTCTTCTGTCCAACCAAACTGACAGAATTTCTTTAATAACTTCTCCATTGGCACTGTAATCTGAGCATATCCTTTGATAAATTTCATGTAATAGCCAGTATGTCCTAGCGTAGTGCGCAGTTGTTTGACTGAAGTAGGTGGTGGAAAATCAACTATAATTGCAATCTTGGATGGATCCACCAACAATCCTTGCTTGCATACAATATGACCTAATAATACTCCAAATTGTGAGAAGAAGATGCATTTCTTCAAATTCAAAGAAATTTGACACTGCCTGCATTTATCCAACATTATCCTTAGACATTCAATATGATTTTTCAACAAACTAAAAATAGTCCAGTCATCAAAGTATGCTTCTAAAAACTTATGCAAAAATTCTTTGAACGCTTCAACCACCACATTGGAACGATGGCGGGGGAATTCTTCAATCCAAATGGAATTACTGTATATTGGTAGGATCCCCACTCTGTGGAAAACTTAGTCTTATGACAATCCTCCTTAGCAATGCAGATCTGATGGTATCCTGAAAACCCATCTGTAAAAGAATATACTTCTTGGCCTCCCACGTTATCCAACACTTCGTCTGTGAATGGTGTAGGGAAAGGATCATGTAGACAAGCATCATTCAGCTTCCTAATATCTACACAAATCCTGATATCACTTATCTTCTTATCTTTCACTACCATGGGGCTAATCCACTCTGACTCTTTGATAGGTTCAATAATGTCTGCTTCCAACATTCTGTCGAGCTCAATCTTCACTTTTTCCTTATATTTCAGGTTCAATCTATAGGGTCTTTTCTTGACTGGCTTCACATCTGGTTTCAAAGGTATTCTCATCTCTCCCATAGGTCCTTTGATACCCTTCATATCAGTGAACTTGGTCGGGAACAAGTCTTGATACTCATGCAATAATTTTGTGATTTTATCAATGGTAGAAGCGTCCCAGTAATCTCTGACATTGGCAAGATTTGGTGTATCCTCTGTCCCAATATTGACTTTATTTATCTTTATCGATTGTCCAATAAATGGCAGTTCAAATCCTGGTCCTTCCACATCTCTCTCACCTTTTGTTTCTACAATATTCACCTTCCTTGGATCATCGTCTTCGTCAGCATTAATGTTGTAGAAGAATCTGCAGTTTCTGGAGGGGCGCAGTCCATTCATCCTCTTATTGCTCCAGAGGGAGGCTAGATGCCTCCTTAAATACTCTCTGTCTCACCACCTGTAGTGCTTGATCTACTGAAGGAAATTCACTTTCAAATAAAAAGGTGGTTATAAAATTTTGGGTCATACCTTACCATTCTGAAGTGATAAGGTGTAGCTCTGCTTGAAGGTACCAATTAATTGGGGTGGTATCCATCGTATTGAGGAATTTGTGTACACATTTCTCTCTAGGAATGTCACTCTAGGCCTCTTCACAACTACGTACATGGTCCTTTGGGCAGCTTCGACCTGTGTATCTTACTTTGCAGCCTCCTACTTGTGCTGAAAACCGCGTTGTCATCAAAGTCTGACATTGTGTCCAGTCTGTGATGTTTCCCTTGTGCGTTCCCCACCATCTTGCTGGTGTGTCTTTCATGGCCTCATCCATTTCCAACAGCCTCTAGTGTGTTGGTACACTTGTCTCAAATTCTGATAAGAAGTTCTCTAAAGGGTTCAACCCATGAAATGTGGGTAGATTACTCACTGTTGTGTCAATCCAACAAACTTCTCTAGTTAGCCTAGCACATCTTCTTGTATATACTTCATACATCTAGTTTTTCTAGTTCTCCAATGCTTCTTATGAGATATATGAACATGTGATGTCACTTCAGCAGCTCAGATTCCCTTCAGTTGGAGGGTTGATATAATCCTGTTGTCTGGTTGTTAATTTGTAGATGTTTTCCAGTTCAAATGCATGGTCTTCTTCTTTGATAGGCTTTGTATATCGTGGACCCTCATCTGGATCTAAAGGTGCAATGAACGTAAGGCCAAATTTCTCAAATGTCATGCGTCTTTTCTTTAGATCAACAACAGTAGAATTGTCGAAGGCCCAATCAATTCCTAACAATGCAGGGTAAGGGCAACTATCATCAACAATTTCAATTACCTCAAAATCTACAAAGGTTCTTACTTCATCGATGTCCATTGGGACATACTCTAATCGTCCAAATGGGCTGACAGCTTGCTAATTGGCCATGCAAAGCCTGATAGGTGAATAGACCAACTTCATTTTTCCCATTAGTGCCCAATTTTTCTTCATCATGACATTGACCTCCGACCCTAAGTCAAGGACCACATAGTCTATCTCATACTCTCCTATCTGAGCATTCAAGTGTAATTCTTTATTTGTCCTTCTCCTTTTTCCAATTTGGTGCACTTCCCTATTCAGTAAAGGGTCTATCTTTCCTAGCTCATACTGCTTGATTAAATCTTGTAATTCTTGTACAACGCCTTTATCTTGAATCAACTTAACACAAGTGCACAAAAATTCCATGATTTTTCTTACCTCTTTCCCTTCTGTTGGCAATGTAGACGGATCAAATGCCTGAGGCGTGCCATATTCTTTGATTTCTGGTTGTCTCCTTGATGAAGATCCTTGACCACTTTTGAACTCTTTTCTTGCCTCCTCGAATATCTGTCTTTCTTTCTTAGTAGCGAACTTTGGGGTCTTTTTTGTAGCTTTCCTGACTCCTTGGTCATTTTCAATCTTTACTTGGGCTGCTCTATCTTCTCCTGTAGAAGCGCCTCCTCGAGTGATAATAATGACTCTAGGGTCTGCTTCGCGAGGTTCACCATATCTCATTTGTACTTATGGGTTCTGCTGAGGTCCTCGTCTTTACTGAACTTTAGTTAGCAGCACAGGTCATTCCTCTATGACATGCTCGAAGGAGTTACAGTAACTACAGGTTGTGCAAGGATTCTGACAATCCCTTGCTAAATGTCCTGGCTGCGTGCAATTGTAACAGATTATTTGTCCTCGGCCTTGGCCCATACCTCCTCCTCATCCTCGTCCTCTGTATCCACCACGAGGATTGAAGTTTCCTCTCCCCAGAGAGTTGTACTACAGAGTATTTCCTTCTTGTTGTAATTCGCCTTGAATCTTGTATATGTCTCTCGACCTTTCATGCATGAGATCATAAACTCTACAATATTGATCATCGTGCCCCACTGATTTACAGAATATACAATACAAGTTTGTGGGTGTCTGAACATACTTCTACATGTAGTAGCACTCACCTGGGTGATGCCTATTTCTGCATACATCGTACCAGGGTAGGTTAACTTGCTTCAAGGGGGTCGGGGCCCCTGAGGAAAATTACTCATGAAATAAGAGACAATTTTCCTTATCATGGCCTTCAAATATACATCTTACACACCATATATCTTCCCTTTTGTCTTTTCCCTTATCTTTCTTCATATCCTCGACCTGTAAAGACAAACTAGTTAGCTGGCTCATGATCTAGCTGATGCCTGAGCTAGATTCTCCCATCGGTGTTGATTCAAGCTTCATGGTGATCTCCAAAGATTCTTCCTGTGATGCAATATTTTTCTGCATCAGACGGACTCTTATGTGTGGTAACAATGCAGTAATGAACCATTCTTTGTTTTTTTCATCGTGGATATGAAAAGTTAGTCGGCCCATCAGGGTCTTGAATCTCTGGTCGAACTCCCAAACAGGTTATGCTACCCTTTGTTTAATTTATTTTAGTTCTGTAATACATTGTGACTCTGACTTAGGTTTATTAAACTCTACAATCAGCGCATTCTTGATCTCATTCAGGGGCTTAGGCTGTGCCAGTCCTTGGACAAGTTTCATGTACCAGCTCGGTGCACAATCCCTTAATGTAGTGTTGAATTGGGTTCTCTTGATGGCTTCATCGGTGATACTTTTAATGTTCCATACAGCTTCACATAGAAACCAATGCTAATATGGATTTTCATATCCATCTCCTCTAAATATAGGGAGTCTCATTTCATCTACCATAGAGCTGACTGGGCTTCTTGTCTGAGTAGATGTTGAGCTACTAGTAATAGTACTCTGAATATTCTAGTGGTTCTGACTATTCTGACTGCTAAGTACTGTTGGGACAATAAAAGGATTAACGTTACTTACTTCAGTAGTCCGTGTAGTTCCTGAGTTTTCTGGCTCTCTTTGGTGCAGTTCTTCAGCTTCCCCTTCTTCTGTTCTAGTGGGCTCTAGATGCTCTTCGTTAGTTAGATCTACCTCTTATCCATTGTAGAAAACCTCTTCTCCGTAGTTTTTCTTAAACAAGTTCTCAAGGTGAACCCCTCGGAATACTTTCCCACTGCGCGTATGTCCTGCTTCTATGTCGCTGTCGTTATCCAAGATTTTGAACATTATCCTTTTCAGGTCCGACCAATCTACTGTATCTTCAAGATGTGGTTTTTGTGCAAGAGAATCTTGATTCTTAGCTTCAGAAAGTGAAAAAAGTTTCCTTTGGGTCCTTTGAAAAAGTATCTCTCAGCTTGGCTATACGATTATGTTATGTCAACAACAAACTCGGTGATATACCCTCCAATGGTACTATCAAACCAATGATATACTACTCTGTATACAACATTGTCAATTCTCTTGACCTTCTGGATCAGTGTTGGTGTCCAAACCAAAGGAGGTCTAGATATGATCTCAAATTGTGTGTCAACTAACCTAGCCAACCACTCATGTAGCTCCTGATGGATTCCTCCAAAGAAGATCTCGTGAATGTCGGTGAAGATGTATGTTTGTAGCCAATCTTTAGTACTCAGTTTAGGATTCTTGTTCTGGGCTTCAGCGAAGTCCTTCTCTTGATCCTCTGTCCACTTATGAATCTCTTTCTTCGATGGGAACCACCTTGACATTCCCCTAAAAATATTCCTGTCCCGGCAACGAAACCATTTGTTGGCACAGGGGCAGACCCAGGGTTCACTCCAAGAGTGCACCAACAAACCCTAGCTATTGGCCCTTTCAGCAACACCTGCGAAGCAGATGAAATCTCACCTGAAGCAGCTATGAGGGGGTTGTAGGACAGAGATGTCTACAACCAGGGGAATATCAAGGGGATTTTGTATAACAACAATCACAGTATTCATATATCACTTATCAGGGAGATCTACTCTGCGCAACTACAGATCTTGATCTAACATAGTAATGTAAAGAACAGTATAATAATGACATATATTAAAGCATCAATCACTCACACAACACAAAATATACGTGGTTCACCCTCTCTCTAGGGATACATCCACATAATTGTTCTTATGATATATTAGGATAAAGCTTACAGTTCATATATGCGCTCTTGGCCAACAGATCCTCTCTCTTCTTCTCTCTTTCTCTCCCCCTTCCTGCGCACCCAACTGCAGGATCTGATCTTTGCACCCAGTTGAAGAGCTTACAATACCAGAAGGCTCTCACCCTCATCACTTCTCTCTCCCAATACAATGACCTCTCACCACAACAATGGAGATAAATCAATAATAGTATCATCATCCCCTGAGCTAGGTCCTCTTGACCTTTATTTATACATTTACAATACCTGTCCAACAGCCTTAGGCCGAAACTTAGGTGTCAAAACTGGAAGATGATGAAGAAGTGGCCAACTTTGTCAAAAGACTGAAAAAGGGAACCAACGGTAGGTATAGAGGTAAGCTCCCTTTAATTTTTTTTAATTGTGATGGTATTGGTTATTTTGCTAACAAATGTCCTCATAAGAAAAAGAGAAATGATGAAGTTTACTTAAAAGGAAAACACACATATAAAGACAAAAGAACTACAAAGAAAGTTTTCAAGAAAATCTTATACACCAAAGAAGACATCTCATCATCAGATGAAGATGAAGTCAATGACAATGAGATAGGAAGAGTTCTATTCATGGTAGTAAAAGACTATGACAAAGAAGACTTTGAAGAAGAATATGAAGAAGCCGAAGAAAAATGTGAATAAGTTGAAGAATAAATTGAAGAGGCATAAGTTGACTATCAAGAAGAATTAATGTGTTCCATAGAAGTTATCAGAAGAGAAAAGAAGAAAAACAAGAAATTGCAAGACGAACTAGACAAGAAAAATGACACTCGAGAACTAGAACAAATGATCACAAAATTGAAGGTTCAAATAGAAGAAGATAAAAGAATTGAAGAAGCACTCAAAGAAAAACTAGAAGAAAAGGACAAGATCATTGGAAACTTGGAAGTAGAGGTTGTCACACTAAGAAAGGATATTCAAAATAAAAATATGCAGAATAGCTCAAAAGTTCTGAATGACATTATCAGCAGTCAAAAATCTCATTTTTACAAGTCCGGACTTGGATAGAATTAGAAAAAAAGAGGATCAAGCTCCAAAACAACAAAGCAAGAAACAAATCCAAAGAGCTATGTAGAAACAATCAAAGAGGATAGGAAGATATACAAGGAAGATTATAGGGACACTCCTCCACCAAGAAGATTCATATTTCAGAATCAACAACAGATAGATAGGCCTCAAGAAGAAGAAGGATTCATAAGAGCACCTCCTTTCAGAAGATATTCAAGTCCCAGGTATCAAAATATATTTTTTGGTTTATGTTATGCATGTAATAATTTTAGACATAAAGTTGTGAATTGAAGAGCTAACAATAGGAACAGTAACAAATTTGAGAGTTATACACAAAGGGATTATTCAAGGAGACCTAGTGAAACAAAGAAGAAGTTACAACAGGTTTGAATCTTTGAGAAAGTGTTGTCTAGGATGACAGTCCCTCCTAAAGAACCTCAATAGAATAACAACAGTCATAGACAAGAACCTCAGAAAACGACATGGATAAGAAAGCAAGATCAGTATAACAATGAAGAATGCACAGTTGCTCTACAATCTAAGCAGAAGAAACACGGTTGGTATGTTGACAGTGGATTTTCAAAACACATGACAGGTGATAAATGCAAATTTATTACATTACGAAAAGAAAAAAATGGATCAGTCTCCTACGGAAATGATAATTCATCCAAAATCATTGGAGAAGGCACAGTCCGAATTGGGAACAAGAATGAAAAGGCACAAAATGTTCTACTGGTAGAATATATGAAACATAATCTTCTAAGTGTGAGTCAAATGTGTGACCAAGGTCATAAACTTACTTTCCATTCAGAAAAGTGTGATATAAGAAAAAAATACTCAGGGAAAATGGTCGGTACAACTGCAAGAACTTCAAACAACATATATGTGTCAAGTGAAATTGGAAATGAAAAGTGTTGTCTAGTAAAGGAAGATGAAAGTTGGATATGGCATAGAATAATGGGTCACGTGCATTTTGATAACCTTGTCAAAGTCAACAAAAGAGAAGAAGTCAAAGAAATGCCCCAGATCACGAAACCAACCAACACTTTATGCAAGCATTGTTAACAAGGAAAGCAAACAAAGGCCAGGTTCAAATCAAAGGAATATTCAACAACAAGACCACTGGAAATTGTGCACACTGATCTAGTTGGACCAACTACAACAAAGGGCTTAAAAGGTGAAAAATAATTTATGTTATTAGTTGATGATTATACAAGAATGACTGTAGTTTGATTTCTCAAGAACAAGTCAAAATCTTTTGAAAACTTCAAGATCTACAAGGAAATGGTTGAAAATGAGATGGATTCAAGAATCAAATGTTTGAGATCTGATAATGGAGGAGAGTTCACTTGAAAGGAATTTATGGACTACTGTAGTAGTCATGGAATAAAAAGGCAATTCTCCGTTGCTAGGACACCTCAACAGAATGAAGTTGTTGAAAGAAAGAACAGGACAGTACAAGAAATGGCTCGAACAATGCTAATGGATTCCAAATTGACAGATATATTTTGGACACAGGTAGTGCATACAACATTTCACATTCAAAACAGAGTAATTCTCAGAAACAACACTGATAAAACTCCCTACGAGCTATGGAAAGGAAGACCAACAAATGTGAAGAATTTCATAGTTTTTGGAAGCAAATGCTACATCAAAAGAGATGGCAGAATGGGAAAGTTTGACTCTCGTGTGGAAAAATGAATACTTGTTGGTTACTCAAGTACAAGGAAAACATACAAGTGTTACAATATAAGATTGAACAAAGTTGTGGAAAGCATCAACGTAACAATTGATGAAACGGGCAGACCAAAATCAAAGGAAGAAGAAAGTAAATCAATGGAACAACTTTTTCGAATAAGAAGATGAAAAAGAAGTAGAAGAGTAATATGAAGATGAAGAGAATCCAACAAAATAAGAAGAGAAAGTTCAGAAAGTATCTCCAACGACACCTAGCAAATGAGTACAGAAGAATCATCCTTCAGATCAGATTATTGGAAACAAAGATGCAGAAGTTGAGACTAGAAGAAAAATCTGTTCACCAGAACAAACACACCTAGAACTCTTATCTACAATTGAACCAAATTGTTTTGAAGAAGCCAACAAGGATCAATTTTGCAATAAGGCCATGGATGAAGAATTGGATCAAATAGAGAAAAATGACACTTGGGAATTGGTTCCAAGACCAAAGAAAAAGAATGTGATCGACACAAAATGGGTTTTCATGAATGAATTGAATGAAGATGGACAAGTTACAAGGAACAAAGCTAGATTGGTATGTAAAGGATATGCACAGATTCAAGGAATCGATTTTGAAGAGACATTTTCCCCAATTGCTAGAATGGAAGCAATCCATTTACTTTTAGATTATGCATGCTCCGAAAATGTTAAAGTATATCAGATGGATCTAAAATCAGCTTTTCTGAATGGGGAACTTGAAGAAGAAGTCTACATTGAACAAACAAAAGGATTTCAGTTGTCAGAGAACACAGATAATGTATGTAAATTAAAGAAGGCCTTGTATGGTCTAAAACATGCTCCTAGAGTATGGTACTCCAGAATGGATAAGTATCTGCAGCAGGCAGGTTTCAAAAAAGGAAGTGCAAACAACAACATCTACATCAAGGTAAGTCAAGGTAATATTTTATTAATTGAAGTTTATGTTGATGATATTATTTTTGGTAGTGATGATGACAGGTTAAGCCATAAATTTGCAAAAGACATGCAGAATGAATTTGAAATGTTGTTAATTGGAGAACTATCCTTTTTTCTGGGACTTCAAATACATCAAAAGAACCAATGAATTTTTATTTCTCAAACCAAGTATATCAGAGAAATGCTAAAGAGGTTCGGAATGGAATATTGCAAACCAGTTATCACTCCCATGCAAACCAGTTGTAAGTTGAGAAAAGATGATGATTTGAAGTCTACATATCAAAGGCAATACAGGTCAATGATTGGCAGCCTACTATATGTGATATCATCCAGATCAAATGTAATGCAAGTAGTTGGATAGGTGGCACGATTTCAAGAAACACCAAAGGAATCGCATGTATTAGTAGCAAAGAGGATTTTCAAATATGTCAAAGGAACAAAAGAGTTTGGATTATGGTATCCAAAAGAAAAATATCTATCACTTATTGCCTACATAGATGCAGATTTGGTAGGTTGTATTGATGATCGACGAAGCACTAGTGGAGCAGTGTTCTACTTAGGTGAGTGTTTGGTATCATGGCTAAGAAAGAAACATCATCATTATCTCTATCTACAACCAATGCAGAGTATATTGTAGTAGCAACATGTTGTACACAGGTTCTTTGGATGAAACAAACTTTGACAGATATACAGTTTGATTATGATGAGCCCATTCCAATATATTGTGATAATACAAGTGCCATTAGTATCTCAAAAAACCCGGTGATGCACTCCAAGACGAAGCAAATTCCAATCAAGTATCACTTTCTACGGGAATAGGTTGCAGAAAATAACATCATATTTGAGTATGTGGGAACAAAAGAACAAGTGGTAGACATCTTTACAAAACCACTTCCACGGAAATACTTTGAATATCTTTGCCAAAGACTTGGAGTTATTTCTACTCCAAAATGAATTCTTTTTGAATTATTTTTTAATGCTTATCTTATATGTCTTAGATGTACACGAGGAAGCACCATAAGAGGACATTTCAATTAGGTGGAGCAACCCCGGATGGAAAGATACATTTTCCATTGATGACAAAGGGGGAGAGATTTATCATATGTAGAGGAAAAAGGCATGGTTCCAGGGGGAGAATATTTATCATATGCATAGGACAGAGGAAAATTTCTCAGATACAGAGGATAGAGGCATGGTTCCAGGGGGCACATGAGTGATATGATTTCAGTATTGCATCAGAGTGTTTCCATCAATGCCAAAGGGGGATATTGTTGATTAAGGTTGGTTGTCATTGATGTCAACCCTTGAAGAAATCCCTGTAGCACAAAGGTTTGGGTAATGGACCCAATATTTTTTTATGTAAAGGTGACTCATTATTGTCTTGTCATGGTTGATAAGAAGTAAAGATGGATGAACTCCAAAGTGGTCCCCTTATGGTGAAATCCCTCAGGGGAAGACGCTTTGTGAAGTAAGAGAACCCATGATTAATTGTAGAATAATGAGATCCTAGATGGATATTTCTTGTCATTCCATTTTCGGTGGCATGTGAAACGTCACATAACTCCTCATGGTTAGAGAGTTATGGCCATGAGAAGTTGGAGACCCCAGGTTTAGGTAATGGACCCAAGTTTGTTTGATGGATAATGGTATGAGTTATGATATATTTTCAGATAATACAATTCTATATGGATAGTACATGTCATTCCATTTCTGGTGGTATGTGGAACGTCACATAAATCCTCACGGTTTGAGAGTTATGGCCTTACAAAGTTGGAGGACCCTCATATGTCATCTAGAAGCCCCAAAAGGTCAAAGTAGTCAAAGTGGTTTAA
>ML794912.1:96077-129689 GCA_009831015.1 Picea engelmannii | reverse complement strand
TCTTTTTAGCCAACTTTGTATAGTTTTGGCCCTTTTGATGTGCTGTGGAGTTAATCCTTGTGCCATGGATGATTGTTTTTCTGTGTTGATGATGTTGAGTTCTTGTCGCCCTGTGCGGACGAAATTTCAGTGATAACAGTATGCAAGTGTTATTTATCTTTATGATCAATATAGCATTATCTTCCAATAATTATAGAGTAAATAAACCATGAAAAAATGAACAATCATACACATACAGAGTACACTAGTATTTTTTACATGGAAACCCAATGCAGGAGAAAACCACGAAATTCATTTTCGTATTTATATTTAACAATCATATTCATTGGAAGCACCAAATTCCTTTGTTTTCCAGCTGCAACTGGAAGAAGGCTCTGACCGCCTATTTTTAGGATACAACCTAAGGGAAGGTCCAACTCCCCAATTCTTTGGCTACAACCAGAAGGAGGCTACAACCCCTATGTTATTCTGCTACAACCAGAAGGTGATTATAACCACCTATCCTTTCCCCATCCAAATTCCTTGAAATATAAGTGTCAAATGTAGAAACTGAATATGTCACTATCACAACATGTTCAGTCAAATATTTCATTGTATACTCATCAACCAATATGATCTGATCACATATACCTCAAACCATGTGCTAGAACCTCATTGTTATACAACCTCTATTTGTACCAATAACTTCAACAATACCTCAACCAAAATCCCTCAAACATGAACCAATACTAAACTTCAGTAGATCTGCCTCACATCAACTCTACAACAAGCCCTAAACTTCCAAGAGGGCATCCAACATATTTACAAGGAAAAATCTCAACTAGATTCATAAATTCAACACTACATGTATGAAAACCATGCCTTTTTCTTCTTGTAGCATTCTATTGCCACAGTTTTGTTGTCATGAATCTTCTACCACGGTTTTTCTACTATAGTTTTCTATCACGGTTTTTCTTCCACACTTTTCATGCCACGATTTTCCTACAACACTTTTTCTTCCGCACTTTTCCTGCCACGATTTTCCTTTCGCATTTTTTTCCCGCACTTTTCCTGCCTCACTTTTTTTGCCACGATTTCCTGCCACGATTTCTCTGCGACACTTTTTCTGCCACAGTTTTCCTGCGCAATTTTTCCGCTGCACTTTTTTTGCTACATCTTTCCTGTCGTGATTTTTCTGCCCCACTTTTTCTGTTGCACTTTTTTTGCCTACTTATTTTGTCGCACTTTTCTCTATCAATAATACCTGCCCAAATAACCTTTCACAAAATAGATATTCAATGGTATTCAATAGGTAGTAATGGGAGAGCCTTTCTCTCTTATTTATACTTCCATGTAGCTTCCTCAAGGGGTTACCTTCTAGCCAAATTAACCCACTTTCCTTATTTTAGGACTAACCTACTTCTAACCACTTGTCCACTTCTAACTCACTTTGCTACAAGTAGTAAATTCTCCACTTCTAGTTGCAACTAAATTATTAGTTAATTAATTTCTTTTGCAACCACTTTGACTTATCCATAAATAGTAAAATCACCACTTCTTGTTGCAACCACTTTATTATTTAAATAATTTTTCTTTGCAACCACTTTGACTACTTTATTATTTAAATAATTTATCTTTACTCACAAGTTCTTGTTGCAACTAACTTTTCTATAATTAGTCAATTTATAATTTATTTTCCCTTAACTAACTTCTTGTTGCAACCACTTTATTATTAAATGTATTTCTTGATGCAACAACTATACCCATGATTAACTTCTAGTTACCATCAATTTGACTACTACACTTATTCTAGGAGATTTTAGAATAATTGACTTCTTTGACATTCTAGGGGATTCTAGATAACTCATGAGGGTTCTCCAACTTCATATGGCCATAACTCTCTAACCGTGAGGAGTTATGTGATGTTCCACATATCACCAAAAATGGTATGACATGTACTATCAATATAAAATAGTCTTACCTGCAAATATATTAAAATTTATACCGTTATACATCAATCAAATGGAATTCCCTTAATCATACTGTTGGGGCTACCATAATTTTCTATTGGACTTGCTTCAAGGGTTTCCATCAATGCAAAACAACCCAATTAATCAACAATCTCTCCCTTTGGAATTGATCGCAACACTTTGATGTAATACTGAATTCATATCGCTCATGCTCCCCCTGTGGCCATCAATCCCCCTAGAACCATGCCTTTGTTCTCTCTCTAGAAGCATCTAACTCTCTATTCTGCATATGATAAATATCTCCCCCTTTGACATTAATGGAAAAGGTAACTTTCTATCTGGGGATGTTCCCCCTAACTGAAATGTCCTTGGGGCTTCTCCCCCTGACTGAACTCTTCCTGAAACTGCTCCCCCAACCTGAAATATCCTTGGGTCTTCTCCCCTTGTATGAACTCTTCCTGACCCTGATCCCCCAACCTGAACTGACATATTTATGGTGTTTCCTCATGTAAATATAAGACATATAATATAAGAATTCAAAAGAATTCATTTGGGAGTAGAAATTACTCTAAGTCTTTGGAGAAGATACTCAAAGGCTTCCCTTGGAAGTGGTTTTGTGAATATATATGCAACCTGTTCCTTTGTCCCCACATATTCAACAATGATGTTCTTCCCTGAAGCCTAATCTCGTAGAAAATGATACTTTATTGGAATGTGCTTTGTCTTAGAGTGCATCACTGTATTCTTTGAGATATTGATAGCACTTGTATTATCACAATATATAGGAATGGGCTCATCATGCTCAACCTGTATATCTTTCAAAGTTTGTTTCATCCATAGAACCTATGTACGACATGTTTCTACTACAATATACTATGCTTCAGCTATAGAAAACGATATTGATGATTGTTTCTTTCTTAGCCAAGATACCAAACACTCACCCAAGTAGAATTTCACTCCACTGGTGCTTCGTTGGTCATCAATGCAACCTGCCCAATCTGCATCTGTGTAGGAAATAAGTGATGGATCATTTCCTTTTGGATAATATAATCCAAACACTTGTGTGCCCTTGAGATATCTGAAAATCATGTTCACTGCTAAGACATGTGATTCCTTTATTTTTGCTTGAAATCGTGCCACCTGTCCAAATTCATGCATTACATCTCGTCTTGATGTTGTCACATATAGTAAGCTACCAATCATTGACCTGTAATTCCTATGGTCTGTATAATTTGAATCATCATATTTTCTCAACTTGCAACTAGTTTTCATAGTATGTTAACTGGTTTGCAATCTTCCATTCTGAATGTTGGCACAGGGGTAGACCTAGGGTTCAACGCTACAAAAATGCACCAAAAAAAACCTAACTATCATCCTTTTCGGCAACACCTGCGAAGCAGATGAAGTCTCACCTGAAGTAAAGGGAGGGGTGGTTGCAGGACTTAGGTGTCTGCAACCTTAGCTGGGATATGGATATGTGATTATAATACTTAATAGATCACTTAGCACCGTCAGTTTCTTATTATTTAACCAATATCAACTTCGTAGATAAAACAGAGCATAGCATCATTCATCCATATCTAATGTATCTAAGCACTTAGCATAAATAAATAGATCAGATCTGGCAGATTCAAGCACTAAGCACATTCACCTATATCAGATCTAACATCCAGAGTCATCATAAGCACAAAGAACAAACAGATCTATCTATGTGTATCAAGCACTTAGCAAATAATACATAAATACATCAGAACATCGCACATAGCAGAATAACATAGTATTTACGTGGTTCACCCCCACCCTGGGGATACATCCACCAACTTTTCTTATTTATTAGCTTCAATCAGTCATATACATGCATAGAGCCATAAAAACCCTACTCCACCTAGGATAGGAGATCTGCATGCACCTCGCCAGATCCTCCTTCCCCAATCTAGGTCTAGCACAAATCCTTTCATAGTCTGTTACAACCACTTGCACTTAGTTCTACAAGTTTCTCACAATGCACACATAGCATCTAAAAACCATACTTGCACTTAGAACTTAGCTTATCGACCTTCTACTTATGTCACCTAGATAATTATTTATACTTTACAAAAATATGCCTAAACATGGGTAAACCCATGGGTCGACATCCCATACCCATTACATCTTCCCAAATCCCAAAAAGGACCCAAAAAGGGGTCAAGATCCTGCGATCTCTGCTTCATCTTGTGCTTCATCTTCAACAAGTTGTCGAAGTCCCAAAATAGGTCAACTTGACCAAGGATCTCCCAAAAATTGGTCAAGGGCCAACAGGCCCCCAACACTCACCTGTGACTCACCCTGAGTCACTCTGGTCTAACTAGTTCTGCTTCGAACGCCTCGAGCTTGGCTTGAGCTTCTTCTACTTGTTGTTGTGCTACGACCTCCTATTGAGTGAACTCTTGGATGACTGCATCGTTTATAGGTCCCTCTAGATGTTGTTCAACTATAGTGACAACTTACTCTAGCTCTGCACCTTGGCCTTCTACCTATGTAAACAATTGATAGGCCTTATCTTGTACGGGTTGGAGCCTCTTAGTTACCTCCATAACTCTTCTCTGGATAGTATGGATTTGTTGTTGTGTAGTTTGTTTCTCTTGGGAGTGCTTCATTCTTTCCACAGTTGATAGGGACTTTAGTTGTACCTATATCTTTTCGTCTTGATACTTCACCTCTTGGAGTTGTGACTCCAGTGCCTTCAGTTCCGGGTTTTTCATGAGTTGTTCATAGCTCTTGGCACTACGATCAGTGAGTTTCTTACATTCTAGGGTAAGATCCTTTAGCCTTTCAACTACGCTCTGGGCGGTTGCCTTCCTTTGGTCTCTTAGATCTTATGGGGTCTCAGGTACAATGCATAGCTCCAAATATGCTATGTGTTGTTGTAGCTGCTAGATGGCTTCTGTAAGCTGGTTCACCTGCTGTGTAACTCGGTCTTCTGCCTTGATTTCTAAGACTGTCATAGAGTGAAGTGATATGTTGACCGCTTCTTTTACTTTGAGTTGCTCTGTGATCAACTGTTCCTTTTCTTGCTTTAGTTGTTCTTTTTCTTCATCAAACTTCGCTTGGAGAGAAAGATTTTCCTATTCTGCAGCATTGCATTGCTCAATGAGTACTCATTGTACTTGTGTCAAATCCTAGGTGGCTTGCTCTATTTATTCTTGTGCTTGTCGAAGATGAGCTTCGACTGTATCTTTTATGTGGTGGAGTTGAGCTGGCTCATCTCCCAATTCTGGCTCTCCCAGTGCAGTGGAGACTGCGCGGATGGACTGTAGGGCCTGTTGTACCCCTCGAAGTTCAGTCTCAATTCGATCATACATCTCCTCTTTCTTTGCTTCTTGCTTCTCTACTATTTCCAACGAAGAATCTTGCAGGGCTACTATGAGGAAGTTGAAGTCATAGGAGGTGAGGACGGTTTGCATCTTTGTCATGGTAGCCTTCGATTTCTTCCAGGAGGAAGGTTTCAAAGGAGAAAATTTCCTCTTCTTCAGGGGATCAACCTTGTCTCCTTTCTTCTGTTCGAATTCTTTTCCATCTAACTCTTCGCCATCACCTCCTTTATTTGGTGATATGGAATCATTCTTCACTGATGCACTGTCTAATTGTTGGACCTCTTCAGTCTTCTTTGTCCTTCTAGGTCCAGGTGTATCCTGTGCAGTTTTTGGGCTGTCGATGTCGGATATCTCTGCAGGGTCTACTAGAATAAGGAGGTTTTCCGACCAGTCCTTAGTGATCTCCTCCAACTCCTCCTCCGTCATCTTATAGTAGGATTGAATTTGTTTCTTGTGTTCATTGGCGCACGCTGTGATGTAAATAAAATGTCGATCTACGTTGAACTTCATCAAAGGCCTGAACTGGTGTAGAGTGTTCGGATTCATGTGAGGCTCGGACTATATGGTTATCTTCAGTTGATTGTAGTAGGTATGAAAAACAACATTTGACTGCCATTGTTTATTCATATCGCTTGAGTACCATAGTTTACTAAACTTTGCAGCCAGTGGTTCAAATGGCTCGATGTCCAGGAAGGTCGTACCTTCCGGCATCTCCCGGGAAATAAAATCTATAAGGATCAAGAGCCAGTTTAAATGAAATTCATATCCTTGGTCCTATGCTTCTCTACAGTCGAGTTCCAACTGGTTCATCGGGTACTTTTCCCAGTTCATCTGAAGGCCTTCCACGCACTTCCCTGTGAGGTTGACTACAAAACCAATGACTTGGGTAGGTTGGTTCTTTCATACTAACTTCCCTACAATCAACTGACAGGAAAGGTGCACTGGGCCACTCTAGATAGAAGCTACCTTGTAGCCTCACGTTCCCTTCTCAACATCGCCATAAGTGTCCTTGATCTTCTATTCTAGAGTGCGATCCATGGATTTTCCGAGGTAAAACTCTTGAGGATCAGGTCCTTTCATACTCAGCCCTGTGATTTGATTGATCAACGTTAGATCAACTATTATACAGTGTTTTAGCCACAAATATCTGCCATGGTAACAAGACAGCAGCAACTTGACACATGCATTCACCTCCTGGTGTCTTCCAAAGTGGGGAATCTTCAAGATGTTTAGCAAGGTGGACTGCGCGAGGTTCATAGTCCATGACTGGGGAATTATCTTCTAATTCTTCCCCTTAGTTCTGGTCAGGTAATTATGTGGGGAAAGTATGTTATAGACTTTGTGATCTCTGAGATTGAAGTCAATAAAATTCAACGTTGCAATCTTATCTTGGTCTGCTCGAACAACGTGTATCCCCTTCGAGAGGTATGTTGTAACCAAGGTGTATTCGAAATATCTCGGCACACTGTATTGATTTACTGCACTGCTCAGAGGTGGTATATAGGCGAGTAATATGGTCAGGATCAATTTGGCATTCTCTAGATCATCCATGTGCTTGGTTCACTTTTCATCTGATGGTCGGGATGGTCTGGCTCTGCGAGCAGTGGACAGAGAGGCTGGCAGTCCTCTTGTTGATGATGTTTGTACACCTATAGACATCGACACAACTCTCTCAGTCATGAGGCCGATTAGAAATTCTTCAACAACTTTCTCTACAGCGTTCAACTCGTTCGACATACACACTCAGGGTTAACAATCTCAGGTTCAGAAGGTAACTTAGACACAGTAATGGGATGGAGAGCAAGAGCAAAATGATCACTGTGCAAAATCAACTTAGTCTGCGGGCTCAAACTCTCAGTTGGAAAAAGTGTTCTCAGTGCATGGTGCAATGGGATAAATAGGTAACTCTTGACAACGAGTCACTTTGCAATGGGTATGAATCCTTCATTAACTTTGTTCTGTCCGTTATGGTGTGGACCCAACGGTCGGATGGTGAGTTGTCTATCCATAAATGTATTTCTACCCGGTCGAAGTGTTGGTCTAATAGTTATAATGTCCCCAATGACTATATTGCTTCTCCATGGTGAAGTGACATGTGTCGTTGTTCTGATATCCCGAGGAAGCTCCAATTTTGCAAATTTTCCTTCGGTGAGGTTTCGTCTGGAACCTTCTGCAACTTGTCGATCTTAGATCTCTTATTAATTATCTTTCTATCCTTCTTCCCAGTGAGCTTCGTTTCAGTATGCCTTTTTCCATTCTGATTCTTATCTTCTTGTGGCATAGGTACTTCACGCTATTGAGATTCTTTCTTGAGATTCGAGGGTGATCCTTCATATTTACTGGAATAGATACTTCAATCTTCTGTGGGTCTTCTAGTGTTCTTGCAACTTTGACATTCGGGTCTCTAGTCTTAAATAGCTTTGATATGTTCTTATGTTCTTCAATCAAGTATGTGATCCTTCTAATCATGAATTCTTTTAACTCTTGCTTCTATTGTTCTAAAACTTCTTCTTCTTCTTGCCTTCTAGCCTAATCTCTTTCAATCCAAGGTTTTCCTAATAGAATGGTAAATGGGGCACTATTCTCAATAAATCTAATATTCTCAAAATCTTCCTTTGTCAAAGTTCCATTGGAATTCATAGGTATCTGGGTGAGATTTCCACATAGGTTTATCAGCTTTCCTCTGAATCGTCCTATTCCTCCTAATGAAGGAATCATAGCAGGCCTCCCTATAGCTTCCCAAGTTCTTTCTGTCATGATATTCACCTGTGTTTCCTCATATACAACACAGTCAATGTCGAAGTCTCCTATTCTTGCTTCAATGCATTCTTTTTATTTGAATATCTATGATAATCTGACATGTTGGTGGTCATTCAGGGTTTCATTCATCTGTAGCAATACTTTCTCTGATTCTTTCTAGGATTCTTTCATAATCTTATTTTATGTATTTGTCTTAGGGTTTTCTTGTCTCATGTTCATTTCTTCAAGCTTAGCAATCATTCTAGGACAATCCAATACTTCATGGTCCATAGCTTTGCAACAAAGACAACTAGGTCTTCTCCCAGGGCATTCCTTATCAATATGTCCCGGTCTTCTACAACTATAACAAAGGGTTAATCCTCTCTTTCTTTTAAATGATCCCCATCCTTTCCTGCACTGCGTGCTAGGATTATGGTAGCTGACCTACAAAAAATTATTTCTAGGGTCCTACATACACCTATTAGTCCAAACATTATTTATATGCATAGGTATAACATATTTTTCACTATTCTTATCAGATCTACTCATATCAAATCTTCTTTCATCTATTAATACCCTAGTTTTTAAGTTAGGATAGAATCTATCAAACATACCTAGATTCATACTTTTGAAACAAAATTTTCCACTTATCTTACTTCTACAGAGAACAAAGCTTTCAGATCTAGAACTTTTCAATATCCTTACCTTTATCAGAGCACAAAGCTTTCAGATCTTGCCTCTTTTAATAAAAAAGTCTCACTTTTTCCTTTCTCAGAGCACAAAGCTTTCATATCTTATCTCTTTTCTTCATATCAGACTTATTTTCCTTAGCACAGAGCTTGTCAAACTAAGTAGAGTACAACGCACTAGAGCAACAGATCTATGCACTAAGCTTTCACAATGTCAGGTCGGATCTTTTCACAAAGCTTCTTCTTCCTTAGTTCCCAACAATCATAGTTTCAGGTCCCGGTAATGGAACCATTTGTTGGCACAAGGGAGGACCGAGGGTTCAATGCTACAACAATGCACCAACAAAACCCTAACTACCGACCCTTTCGGCAACATCTACGAAGAAGATGAAGTCTCACCCGAGGTTGAGGCGCGGGTGGTTGCAGCACTCATGTGTCTACAACCTTACCTGGGACACAGATATGTGATTATAATACTTAATAGAGCACTTAACACTGTCAGTTCGTTATTATTTAACCAATATCTACTTCGCAGATAAAATAGAGCATCACAACATTCATTCATATCTAATGTATCTAAGCACTTAGCATAAATAAATGGATCAGATCTGGCAAATTCAAGCACTAAGCACATTCACCTATATCATATCTAACATCCAAAGTCATCATAAGCACAAAGCACAAACAGATCTATCTATCTATATCAAGCACTTAGAAAATAATACATAAATACATCAGAACATCACACAGTGAAGAATAACATAGTATTTACATGGTTCACCCCCTCCCTGGGGCTATGTCCACCAACTCTTCTTCTTTATTATATTCAATCAATCATCTACATGCACAAATCCACAAAAACCCTACTCCGCATAGGACAAGATATCTACACGCACCTCGCCAGATCCTCCTTCCCCGAGATAGGTCTAGCACAAAGCCTTTCACAGTATGTTACAACCACTTGCACTTAGCTCTACAAGTTTCTCACAATATGCACAGAGCATCTACAAACCATACTTGCACTTAGCACTTAGCTTATCGGCCTTCTACTTATGTCACCTAGCTACTTATTTATACTTTACAAAAACATGCCTAAACATGGGTAAACCCATGGGCCAACATCCCATACCCATTACATCTTCCCAAATCCCAAAAAGGACCCAAAAAGGGGCCGAGATCCCACGATATCTGCTTCATCTTGTGCTCCATCTTCGACAAGCTGTCGAAGTCCTAAAGTAGGTCAACTTGACTAAGGATCTCCCAAAACTTGGTCAAGGGCCAACACCGAACCTCTTTAGCATTTATTTGATATACTTAATTTGAGAAATAAAAATTCCTTGGTTACTTTGACATATCTGAAGACCCAAAAATAAGGATATTTCTCCAAGTAATGACATTTCAAATTCATTATGCATATCCTTTGCAAATTTTTGCCTTAACTTGTCATAATCACTTCCAAAAATAATATCATGAACATAAAATTCAATTAATAAAATACTATTTTGAGTTAACTTGATGTAGAGGTTGCTGTTTGCACTTCCTTTTTTGAACCCTTCCTATTGTAGATATTTATCCAGTCTAGAGTACCATGCTCTGGGAGCTTGTTTTAGACCATACAAGGACTTCTTCAACCTACACACATAATCTTCATTCTCTGACAACTGAAATCCTTTTGGTTGTTTAATGTAGACTTCTTCTTCAAGTTCCCCATTCACAAAAGTTGATTTCACATCCATCTCATACACTTTAGTATTCTTGGAGCATGCATAAGCTAAGATCAATCAGATTTCTTCCATTCTGGCAACTGAGGAAAACATCTCTTCAAAGTCGATCCCTTCAACCTGTGTGTATCCTTTACATACCAATCTAGCTTTGTTTCTTGTAACCTGTCCATCTTCATTCAACTTATTTCTCAAAACCCATTTTGTGCCAATCACAATCTTATACCTTGGTCTTGGAACCAATTCCCAAGTGTCATTCTTCTCTATTTGATCCAATTCTTCATTCATGTCCTTTTTCAATAATTCATCCTTGTTGGCCTCTTCAAAACTGTTTGTTTCAATTGTAGATAAGAGTGCTAGGGGAAGTTGTTTTAGTGAACAAATTCTTTTTCTAGTCTCAAATCCCGCGTCCTTTTTTCCGATAATATGATCTGAATGATGACTATTCTATACTTGTTTTCTAGGTGTCTTTGGAGGCACTTTTTGGACTTTCTCTTCTAATTATGTCTGATCTTCTTCATCTTCCCCTTCTACTTCTTATTCTTCGTAAACCTGTTCCATTGATTCCTTTTCTTCTTCCTATAATTTTTTTCAACCTGTTTCATCAATTGTTACATTGGTGCTTTCCACAAATTTGTTAAGCCTTAGATTGTAACACTTGTGTTATTTTATTATACTTGAGAAACTGAGAAGTACGCCTTTGTCCACACGAGAATCAAACTTTCCCATGCTGCCATCTTATCTTTTGATGTAGCATTTGCTTCTAAACACTCTGAAGTGCTTCACATTTTTGTTCTTCCTTTCCATAGCTCGTAGGAAGTTTTATCACTGTTGTTTCTGAGAACTACTCTGTTTTGAATGTGAAATGATGTATGCACTGCATGTTTCTAAAAAACATCTATAAATTTAGAATCCATTAACATTGTTCGAGCTATTTCCTTTGCTATTATGTTCTTTCTTTCAAAAAATCCATTTTGTTGAGGTGTCCTAACAATGAATAATCTCCTTTATATTCCATGCTTGCTGCAGAAAACCATCAATTCCTTTGAAGTAAACTCTCCTCCATTACCAGATCTCAAACATTTGATATTTGAATCCATTTCATTTTCAACCATTTCCTTGTAAACCTTGAAGTTTTCAAATTCTTCTAACTTATTCCTGAGAAAGCAAACTATAGTCATTCTTGTATAATCATCAACTAATAACATAAAGTATTTCTCACCTTTTAAACCATTTTTTCTAGTTGGTCCAACTAGATCAGTATGCACAATTTCCAGTGGTCTTGTCATTGACTATTCCTTTGATTTGAACCTGGTCTTTGTTTTCTTTCCTCATTGACAATGCTTGCATAATGTGTTGGTTTGTTTCGTGATCTGGGGCATTTCTATGACTTCTTCCTTTTTGTTGGCTTTGACGAGGTTATTGAAGTTTATGTGACCCATTCTTTTGTTCCATAGAAAACCTTCATCTTCCTTTCATAGACAACACTTTTCATTTCCAATTTCACTTAATACATATATGTTGCTTGAAGTTCTTGCAGTTGTTGCAATCAATTTTCTTGAACCTGCTTTTCTTATCTCGCACTTCTGTGAATTGAATGTAAGTTTATGAACTTGGTCACACATTTGAATTACACTTAGAAGATTATGTTTCATATCTTCCACTAGTAGAACATTTTCTTCCTTGGTATTCTTGTTTTCAATTTTGAATGTGCCTTTTCCAATGATTCTAGTTGAGTCATCATTTCCAAAAGAGACTGATCCATCTCTTTCCTTTCTTAATGTAAGAAACGTGTCTTCATCACCTGTCATGTGTTTTGAACAACCATTGTCAACATACCAACCATGTTTATTATGCTTATCTTGTAGAGTGAGTGTGCATTCTTCATTGCTATATTGATTATGCTTTCTTATCCATGTTCTCTTCCGAGGTCCATGTTTGTGATTGTTATTACTATGTTGTGATTCTCCAAGAGGGACTGTTATTCTACAATCTTTGGCCATGTGTCCAAAGGTGTTACACTTGTATCATTCCAATTATTAGATAACCATTTTGTGTATGGATTTCAAATTTGTTTATGTTTCTACTATTATCTATGCAATTTACAGAATTATATCCAAAAGTATTGCATGCATAACATAAGCCAAAAATATAGTTTTATACTTAGGAGTTGAATATATTTTGAAAGGAGTTACTCTTATGAATCCTTCTTCTTCCTAAGGCTTGATTGTTTCTGATTGTCATTGATTCTTAAATATGAATCTTCTCAGTAGAGAAGTGTCCCTGTGATCTTCCTTATAGAACTTCCTATCCCCTCTAATTGTTTCTGCATAGCAGTTTGGATATGTTTCTTCATCTATCATTTTGGATATTGATCCCTTTTCTGTTTGTCTGTATCCATTTTAGGACTTGTCATGATTAGGCCTTTGACTGTTGATAATGTCATCCAAAACTTTTGAGTTGTCCTGCATATTTTTCTTTTGAATATCCTTTCGCAATGTGACAATCTCTGCTTCCAAATTTCCAATGATCCTGTCTCTTTTTTCTAACTGTTCTTTCAGTGCTTCTTCAATTATTTTATCTTATTCTATTTGAAACTTCAATTCCATGATCATCTGCTCTAGTTCTTGAGTGTCTTCTTTCTTGTCTAGTTCTACTTGGAGCTTCTGCTTTTTCTTCTTGTCTCTTTTTATAAATTCTATAGCACTCAACAATTCTTCTCGGTAGTCAAATTATGCCTCTTCATATTCTTCTTTGATGTCTTGTTTTTCAGAATCTTCTATTTCGATGAATAGAAATGTTTATATCTCACTTTCATTGACTTCATCTTCATCTGATAAGGATCTGTCTTCTTTGGTGCATAAACTTTTCTTGAAGACTTTATTTTTGGTTCTTTTTCCTTTATATGTTTGTTTGTTATTTGAATCATCTTCATCATTTATTCTCTTTTTCTTATGAGGACATTTGTCAACAAAATGACCAATACCATCAGAATTAAAAAAAATCAATGTAAGCTTACCTTTATAGATTTCGTTGGTTCCCTTTTTCAATCTTTTGACAAAGTTGGCCACTTCTTCATCGTCTTCCGATATGTCACTGTTGTTGCTATATTATTTTGATTTTTTCTTTCCCTTTTTCTTTGACCTTTTGGATGTTTTGAATGATGCTTCTTTTATACCTGGATTTTCCTATTCATTTCTCATTTCATAGGATGTGAAGATTCCATGTAGTTCATCCATGCTTATTGAGTATATATATGCTCTTTTTTCTAGTACTCATAACTAAGGATCAAATCTCATACGAAGAGATCTTAGTACATTTTGAACAATTACAAATTCTTTAATTTATTCTCTCAATCCTATGATTTCATTCACTGTTTCATCAACTCGTAAGAAGTAAGATGCAATATTTTCATCTTCCTTCATCTTTGGTTGTTTGAATTGACCTCTATAAGTTTCAAGATTTTATGCTTTCACTTTTGAATATCCTTCATAAATATTTTGAAGTTTGACCTAAATCTCTTTAGCGGATTTACAATGTATAACATTTTTATATATCGAATCACAAATACCATTCAGAAGTGCATTTCTGGCTTTGGAATTATTTAGACTAAGTTTCTTTCCATTGTCATTTGTTGGCGGAATTGTTGGTTCTTTGTATACATCTACAACTGATTGCCAAACTTGAAATCCCTGTGCATGTACATATGTTTTCATCCTTCTTCTCCAAAATGCATACCTTTTTCCATCAAACTGTGGTATTCCATTTTTATACATATTTTTTCTCTCCATGATCTACCTTTCATTAGTTAAACTAATTTATGAAGGAACCTTCTCTGATACTAATTGTTGGATTACTGAGAGGGGGGGTGAATTAGTGATAGAGATTTTTAATCCTTTTAATCACATTATGCAAGTGTTATTTATCTTTATGATCAATATAAAATTCTCATCCAATAATTGCAAAGTAAATAAACCATGAAAAAATGAACAATCATACACATACACAGTACACCGATATTTTTTACGTGGAAATCCAATGTGGGAGAAAACCACAATTTTTTTTTCCTTATTTGTCTTTAAGAATTACATTCATTGGAAGAACCAACTTCCTTTGTTTTTTGGTTGCATCTAGAAGGAGGCTCTGACCCCCTATTTTGAGGCTACAAGCTAAGTGAAGCTACAACCCCCTATGTTCTTCGACTACAACCAGAAGGTGGCTACAGCCACCTATCCTTGCCCCATCCAACTGCCCTGAAATATACGTGCCAAATGTAGAAACTGAATATGTCACTGTCGCAACATGTTCTGTCAAATATGTCATTGTATACTCACCAAAAAATCTGATCTGATCACATATACCTCAAACATTATACCAAAAGTATGTACCTCAAACCACATTCTAGAACATCATTGTTATACAACCTCTATCTGTACCAATAACTTCAACAACATACTTCAACCAAAATCCCTCAAACATGAAACAATACTAAACTTCAATAGATCTACCTCAAATCAACTCTACAACAAGCCCTAAACTTCCAAGAGGGCATCCAATAGATTTACAAGGAAAACCCTCAACCAGATTCGTAAATTCAACACTACACATATGAAAACCATACATTTTTCTTCTTGTAGAGTTTTGTTGCCGCGATTATGTTTCCACGAATCTGTTGCCGTGGTTTTTCTGTCACAGTTTTTATGTCGCATTTTTCCTACCGCGATTTTCCCGCCAGACCTTTTCTGTCGCACTTTTCTTGCGATTTTCCTACAACACTTTTGTTGCTGCACTTTTTTTGCCATAGTTTTCCTATCGCGATTTTTCTACCGCACTTTTTTTGTTGTAGTTTTCCTGCCACGATTTTTCTAATGCACTTTTTATGCCATAGTTTTCCTGCTGCGATTTTTCTGCCGCACTTTTTCTACTGCACTTTTCTCTATCAATAATACTTGCCCAAATAACCTTTCACAAAATAGATATTCAATAGGTACTAATGGGATATCATTTCTCTCTTATTTATACTTCCATGTAGCTTCCTCAAGGGGTTACCTTCTAACCAACTTAACCCACTTTCCTTATTTTAGGGATAACCCACTTCTAACTAAGTTTGCTACAAATAGAAAATTCTCCACTTCTAGTTGCAACTAAATTATTTTTTAATTAATTTCTTTTTCAACCACTTTGACTTATCCTTAAATAGTAAACTCACCACTTCTTGTTGCAACCACTTTAGTATTTAAATAATTTCTCCTTGCAACCACTTTAACTACTTTATTATTTAAATAATTTATATTTACTCACAACTTCTTGTTGCAACTAACTTTTCTATAATTAGTCAATTCATAAATTATTTTCCCTTAACTAACTTCTTGTTGCAACCACTTTATTGTTTAATTTATTTCTTGATGCAAAAACTATACCCATGATTAACTCCTAGTTACCATCAATTTGACTAGTACACTTCTTCTAGGAGCTTCTAGAATAATTGACTTCTTTTACCTTCTAGGGGATTCTAGATAACTCTTGAGGGTTCTCCAACTTCATATGGCCATAACTCTCTAACCGTGAGGAGTTATGTGGTGTTCCACATATTAATGGAAATGGTATGACATGTACTATCCATGTAGAATAGACTTACCTACAAATATATTAAAATTCATACCATTATACATCAATAAAACAAAAGTCCCTTAATCATATTGTTGGGGCTACTGAAATGTTCTACTGAAATTTCTTCAAGGGTTTCCATCAATGAAAACCAACCCCATTAATCAATAGGACCTTGAATTTGATCCTTACTGGGTTTCCTCTTTTGGAGAAGCAAATTTCCTTGGATTACTGTTACACTGATATCCTAATCTTCCAAGGCTACTGGATCCACCTTTCCTACAAGCTTGTCCCCAAGCCTCTTAGGATTGATCTCTATAGGATTATCGGTTTGGCATTCCCTCTCTATAGGAACCTAGGCCCAAGGAATATTTATATATTCCCTTACTTTTCCTCTATTATTTTCTCTAACTAAACCTCATAGTTGGATTATGATAATCAAAATCTTTCCAATAGATATAACCATGCTCAAATCAAAGCGACGGATCAAAAGTTATGGACTTATAAAGTTTCAAGGTTTTAATCCACCATTTCCATCACACTACCACGTGGCCAATATATTTTATTCCATATGATGTGGCACTAACATGGATGTTGGCATGGCACCTGCAACCTGGATCGTTGGGCCCACATTTAATATTGGAAACCTCTTCACCATCGAACTTCATCCATTCCAAAATGATACAGATCATGTCAATCAAATCCTCCCAATGATAATCATCTCCTTCCTACCCGACCAATTTTTCCAAATCCAATCAATCCATTGGTGATCAAAACCTCTCAACGATGATCATCTCCTTCTTACTTGACCATTTTTTCACGACCCGATCAACCCATTTACGATAAGATTCTCCCGATGATGATCACCTCTTCCAATAAGGCCACTCCCAACCCAATAATATCCCTTCTAATCATATCCTTACAATCCTATCATATCTTCGTGATCTGACCATTTTTTCTGACCCGACCAACTCTTCCCTATATACGATTCAGGAAACATTTTTTAAATGGTCATATCTTGGAATACAGGTGTCGAAGTGAGCCCATGATACCTCTTTGGAAATATATCGAGTAGAGGAATGAAATAGAAGATGACTTAAGGTCAAAAGAGTAACAAAAGACTAAAAAATTGCAGAGAACAACATGCCACAAATTTGGGGGAAAAATGTATTGTGCAGACTTTAGATAGTCATAGATGGAGCTATGAGTAATGAAATAAGGACTAGGATAGCTTGATGGAAATATGGACAAGAGAAGAAAAGGATAAGATGGAAATTTCTTATAGATTGAGAGTATAAAGGGTCCAAAAATAAAAAAAAACACATGTGGAATCCGAATTCGGATGAAGAATCAGATATGTAGACTTCAAACAATCATATCTAGAGAGACAAATAACAAAATCAGGCCAACATGGGCTCGATGGAAAGTGGAGACAGAGAAGAAAAAGATAGAATGATCACATTCAATAGGTTGAAACCAGAAACACCCAAAAACAATCGAGGAACATAAAATAACGCCAATGGGCAGAGTCAATGATTATCTTTTAATGAATATAATTTGTAAATTGCAATAGGATGAAAGTAACCACCCAGGGGTATCTTGATATTCCATTTGTAACTACCACATATAAGTTTTTGAAATGTGAAAAATAATTTGGGGAAAAAATTAAATGAACAACCATCAGAACTGAAGAGTCTCTCTCTTTTCTAATAAAAGAGAATGTAACATCCCATTCTACTAAGCACACTTATATTTACTTATTCTTTGAGTACACTTGCGTGAAAGTGATCCTTCTATAGTACATTATGATTTTATTTCTATTTTGAGCTATATATGATGATGATGATGTATTTTGATTATTTTTTACTGTTATCGCACAATTTGTACTTGCCCAAAATCCCAAGGCAAGTGGATACAGAATTGGCGTAACTGGGAATAACCTATCATTGTCACCTTAATAGGAGGTCCCTTTCTATTTAGGATTATGTTAAGATTACGCCAAGGGAGACATCCCCGGTGACCTGGGGGGTTTGAGAAGGCTAAGGAAAGTAATCACAAGGAAATCCTTCCCCTCTCATAGATCGCTCAAACCAAGGTTTCTTTATTGTCTTGTAAAGATGAAGCAAATAGATAATACTGTGTACCTGTCCAGAACAAGACAACAAGGAAAAAGGGGGCATTGTCCGAGTACCAAAATGATTGTTAGTGCTTCATAAGACAATACACCTTCTTAAAGTAATCTAGCTAATATGAATTTTCAACGATGCAATAGTTTATAACAACAATTAATATTTTATAACATCCAAAAGATTTATGCCTTGAAATTGCTTGAAAAAGACAAGAAAAAGTAACTTTGACTAGGAAAATTGATAATAAATTGTCACAAGTAAAGTTGGAAATGTTTAGCTATCTTTTAATATCACTTTTGTGGAGAATTTTATGCAGTTATATGGATGTATCAATATTTTTCAACAACAACAAATTCTAATGGTCAAAAGTGCAAGAAAATGCCATACAAAGTTAGCACTTACCTAGAAGATTGACAAGCAATTATCACAATTGAGTTTTGAATGGTTTTAGTGCAAGTTATGTAGGAAAATGTATCAAATCAATGTATTTTTGTATGGTTGTAGAAATATTTTTCTACAAAAGAAAGTTATCTTGGGAGTTAGTCTAGTTTAGGGTTAGAAAATGTTAGTAAAAGCTTCAAGGATAAAAGTATGAGTGCTTGTTTGATCAATGAACACTTGTGGATGGTAGTCTAGTGCTTTTATAGGGTAAATGGAGTCACTAATGGAAGTGGAGAATATTAGAGGAAATATAGAAATGATAATTATATGTCAAATGGATGGAGAGGATAAGGAAGGTGTTGGTATCCCAAGGCCTCAAAAATCCACTTCCAAGAGATAATTGCTAGAAAGTAACAAAGGTTAGGCCCTAGCGATTTCTCCTTTCCTTGAACAAATTGTAATAACATATGCAATTGGGAATGGAAGTAAGGTTACTATAGTGATACAATGGTAAGGCTCTAGTATCTACTTTAAAATAGGTTCCTTTCAAAAAAAAATAGCATGTGGAAGACTATAGAGAAAAAGATAATAAAATATGTCTTTCCCCTATGGTTTCAAGCAAGAAATTTCATAATCTTAGACATGAAAAAATTAAAATTAACCATAAGCATTCATTCACAATAAATAAATGAATAGTTTCCACTTACTTCACCAAGAATAATCAAGAAAAAAATCTAGCTGAAGATCCTCCACATGAAAATTTCCAAAGTACACCAATAAATGCCTCCTCCAAGGAGTGCGCACCACTAATTTTAGCCAAGAAACCTTAAAGAAGGTTGAATTTCAGACCACCACTTGTGTTGTGAGTGAATGATGAAAAAATACAAGAGTTTTTTCTCTTATTTATACAATATCAATGACCTTTAATTACCTTTTAGGTCATAAAAGGTCGACATGGCCAGTTTACATCAAAAATCTAGTTTTAACATAAAAGAAATAATTAAAACCCTAATTTCACTTTAGGGATGATGTCATGCCCCTCTAGGGTGACGTTATATCCCTATCTTGGAACGCTAGGCCTCAAATGAAAAATGTTGGGCCTCCATAGGCCTCAAATCCTATCACATGTGCCAAATAGCACCAAACCATCCTCATAAATGCGAAAACCTAATTGGATGATGTCAAGGGTCAGCATGGTGACATAAAGGGCCTTCAAGGGCCAATTTGATGGTGGAAGGGAAAGACCCCCCTAGTTCTAATCATGCCAGAGTGTCTATAGGAACACATCCTTATTTCTTCTTAGTGCCATCCTATGGTGTCTCTCTGCCCTTGGTTGGGGTCACAACATCCATCTGGTGGGACTTTATCCCCATGGAGGTCTGAGCTAATCATCTCCCTCTATGTACCTTTCCATTGGGCATGGTCCTACAACAACAAAAGGTACGCCCTCCATGGGCTCATAAGTCACAGTGATCATAGCAATGTCAATCAAATCTAATAATCAAATTACCTAAACATGTGCATCAAACCCCCCTTTACCGAGACAAATGCTCAAAGACGTTATGTAGTTTAACAAGTCAGGTTTGGAGAGGGTCTCATGATTTCCTATTGGGATAATTTTCCTCAAGTTTGGGTTGTTTCCCAGGTGAAGACCAATCTAGGTCATGTAAATGTGTGAGATGGTGTAGGGGAAATATTTGGGTAGAGGGTGTAGTGATAGTAGGGAAATGAATGTCTTTCCTGTGGGTGCCTCTGTAGAGGGAGAGATTTACATTGTCATGGATGCCATTGTTTCCTAGCCCATTCAATTCATTTTATTATTTATCTTATTTCTTTTTATTTTCAAGGGAAAAGTTGGGGGACATTGTCTAGACGTGGTGACCAGTGGATGCAGCGTTACCCACAAGAACTTCATGGAAATGAGAAGGTTGGATCATGATGAGACCCACTTTCCCTTGGCTATTCCACCAAGAGACACTACCTTGTTTTGGTGACCAAATAGATGCTAGTGTCATACCGCTACATTCTCATGGACCTAATAGGCTAACTCATGATGAGACCTCCCATCCACCAACTAGACCTTGAATTTTATTTTATCTTACAGGTCCCCTTTTCTTACTGAGAAGCCTTTTATTGCTTTCCCGGGATTCCCTAGGTGAAGCATCTCAAAGGTTTTATTTTGGATTTTAAATCTTTCCAACTACTCTTACCCTATGGGCCTTTATTCCCTTCTTCCCACAAGACAAGGTATAAGCCTGCCTAGTGTGGCAAACCCAATGCCCGAACAAAGGTAGGGGAAGATGAGAGAGACAATGATGAAAATTGGTAAGTTTGGAAGGAATGGACAATGACTTTTCATAGACCCACCCAGTGGAAATACATCCTAAAGGGAATTACATTACTAGGGCATTTTTTCACCCCCCCTAGGTATGAACAAGTTAAAGAGCATAATTTCCAAGAAAACATTATGAAATAAAGGGGAGTTCAGTGCAACATATTCAAATGCTTCGAAAATCAGAGTGACACATACCATGATACCCACACTAATTACCTCATAGAGCAAGAACCACTACTACTTTAGGATCAGGTTAGTGGGATGGATATTGTTATTGCTGAGATGGGATGCGCTGAAGAAAATATGGGCCCTCTGGGACCAAACTCAAGTTGCATGTCTCTCATTACTCCATTTCTATGACTTGTGGGCCTCGATACATAATCTCCTTAGTTATCCCTAAGATAGGGGATAATATCTTTCTCCAACTCGGGGACATGTGCTCACCATAGAGCGCATGAGAAACTCAGGCATGACCTATATCTGCTAGATCTCAACAAATGGAATTATTAATATTTGGGGTGGTGATATCACCCCTCACTGATATATGATACAATAGAATAAAAGTAAGAAAACATACATATACAAATGAAAATGAAACTACAACTATACTATTCTAGCATTATATGCAGGTGGTATACATAATGAATGCAAATGCCTACCTAACTTACATGTACTTACCTGTGAAGTCAAGTCTTTTCCCCATGATGGGGTTTAAAGACATGTACACTAACCGGTAACGAGTGTCTTCTTCCTTCCAACGTGGATAGATAGTAGGCATCATTGAATGACTTCATTCTGAATCTAATATGTCCAAGCCAAAACTGCGCATTCCCCTTAACATTAGTAGGCTCTCACTTTTTTGTATCCCACATCGAAACCGTATCTCCCTCTTGATGCTCCTTTGATTTGAACTTGGTTGTTTCTTGTATAACTCTAGTATATTGTTTTGAGGGAGGAGGGTGGGATTCGGATGTGAAGAGATCTTGTTGGGTTGGTCTGATCAGTATATCATCATCCCCTTTCTTTAATAGCTTGATAGTTCCAACTTATTTATCCTTGTATTTTTCTAGGAGTTGTTGATATTATTCCTTCTTTGGCCATTGTTTTTTATCAAAATCTTCCTCTGAAGCGAAAGGCAAGTCTTCTAGAGAAAATACATGAAGGTTTTCCTTGATTGGCTCATGTGTCTCGCTAGTTTCAACATCATTATAAATTTCTTGCACATGGACCTTGGCCATTGGCACATTTGGGAGGCGCTTTATTGTCCCATCTTTCATAGGCACATTAATGTAAGTTAGATCCATTTCTAAGGTACCTCCCAACATTGCAAAAAATGTCCTGGACAAAATCATTCCCCATACATCAGGTATATCCACGACCACAATATCCATGTGGATCACTCTCTCATGGTATTTACCAAGGTGTACTTCAACATTTTCAACTACCCCATGAGTGGGTATGGCCCTAGATTCAAAACCACACACATTCCTATAAGGTCGTGTGGCCTTTAGTACCAATTTCTCCATGACCTTGAAAGACATCATGTTAGCACCTTCTCCTGAATCAAGTATACAATTGTTAAGAAATTTGTTATTAACCAATAATGTCATGATGAAAGGTTGGTGTCCATCATACTGAACCCTAAAATGATATTCTTGTAACATGATAGGAGGGTCCCTTGGCTCATCTGACACTTTGAAAAAATTCTCGAACCTTTCTTTTATAGATGTAACCTTGATGACTTCCCTTAGTGGAATGGTTACATGCATTTTTGCCAATGCACCTTCAAAGTCAAAATTCAAATCCACCTTTTCGGTTTTGGGAGGTTTTATAGGAAGAAGCATGTTCATAGGTGGAGGTCTAGGTTGTTAAGTTATAGGTATAGTAGAGAGAGGTTAGTTAATTCATTTTTTCCTAGTATACACTTGGAATTCCTGTTTCTTTAACTTTTATCTCGACTCTTGATCAAGATTATTTATCACCTCCTTCCTATCCTTCCTGGTTGCTTCCTTTATTCCTTCTTGATGTTCTTCAAGTGTGACATTAAGGAAATATTGAGGATTGTCAATGGTATGATTTATAATATTCACTTGGTCATGTTCACCATTGTTCAGGGGACATTCATGCTCCCAATTTGGGTCTCTAGACTGTAGGAACCAAGGGTTTTCATATACCATGTTTGCGGGGGATAAAGTATTAGTAACTTCTTGATCATTCTTCAGTATGAAAAATTGGGATCCTCTCTAGAATTTCCCTCTGTAAGGAGACCTAGGTGCTTTTTGTTGAGCCCTAGGAGAAATCCCATCTTTCCTGTAAAGGGTTTGGTGTAAAGAAAGAGAAGGAAATTGTCTGAAGGATGATGGCTCACTGGGATCTGTTGCACTAATATTTCAAATTTATCGTGAAATTCCCTAACAATTTCATTCTCTTGTTTTGTGATGTTATTTAGCCTTATTAACAACATGTTGGGGTCTTCCTTGACACTCCATTATTTGAGGAATACTTCATCCAAATTGTACATGGTTTTAATACTAGCATCAGGGAGACCATTGTACCATTGTCTAGAGCCATCATGGAGGGTAGCAAAGAAAAATTTCATAGCTAAATATTCAGCATCATCACTGATGGGATAAAGTTGAAAGAAGGATCGAAAGTTGCTCATATGATCCTCAACATTGACTACATCATTACCAGTGAATTTAGGTAACCATTTCTCATACCTAGGGGGCATTTTCCTAGGGTATCCTGGTATGTTTGCCATGTCTAATGGTTTGAAAAGCTTGGATGACCATTGTTTATGGATATTATCTTGGTTTTTATTAATAGTCTGAGATCATGTGTTATACATTGTGTTTAAAGAAAGATTTTTTCCAAACAATGATTTCACTATAGGAGAGTTTCAGGGAGGTTTTCTTCTAAAGGACTTGGCAGGGTTGGTATACCTCCCTAAGATTTGTGGAGTTTCCAAATAATTTTATTGAAACTATCAAATGGATGAGGGGATCACCCTCAGTGGAGTTGTGAGGTAATCTTTGTAATATAAAGGATTTTGAGAAAAGGCTTATTGAAAAAGTGTCGTCTTGAGGAAAATTGACACAATGTTCCCTGGAAACGGTGCCAAAATGTTATCACACAATTTGTACTTTCCCAACATACTAAGGCAAGTGGATACATAATTGGTGTAATTGGTAATAACCTATCACTGTCACCTTAATAGGAGATCCCTTTCTATTTAGGATTATGTCAAGACTACCCTAGGGGAGACGTCCCCGGTGACCTACGGGTTTTAGAAGGCTAAGGAAAGTGATCACAAGGAAATCCTTCCCCTTTCACAGGTCACTCAAATCAATGTTTCTTTATTTTCTTGTAAATATGAAGCAAATAGATAATATTGTGTACCTTCCCATAAAAAGACAACAAGGCAAAAAGGGGCACTTTCCAAGTACCAAAATGATCGTTAGTGCTTCATAAGACAGTAAACCTTCTTAAAGTAAGATAGCTGATATGAATTTGCATAAATGAAATAGTTTATAAAAAAAATTAATATTTTATAACAGCCACAATATTTATGCCTTGAAATTGCTTGAAAAAGACACGAAAAAGTAACTTTGACTAGGCAAATTGATAATAAATTGTCACAAGAAAAGTTGGCAATGTTTAGCTACCTTTTAATATCACTTTTGTGGAGAATTTTATGTAGTTAGATGGATGTAGAAATATTTTGCAACAACAAAAAATTCAAATGGTCAAAAGAGAAAGAAAACACCATACAAAGTTAGCACTTACCTAGCAAATTGACTAGCAATTATCACAATTGAGTTGTTAATGGTTTTAGTGCAATTTATGTAGGAAAATGTATCAAATCAATGTATGTTTTTTTGGATGTAGAAATGTTTTTCTACGGAAGCAAGTTACCTTGGGAGTTAGTATAGTTTAGGGTTAGCAAATGTTAGTAAAAGCTTCAAGGATAAAAGTATGAGTAATTTTTATGAATCAACACTTGTAGATGGTAGTCTAGTGTCTTTCTAGGGTAAATGGAGTCACTAATGGTAGTGGAAAATATTATATGAAATATAGAAATGATAATGATATGTCAAAGGGATGGAGAGGATAAGGAAGGTGTTGGTATCCCAAGGCCTCAAAAATCCACTTCCAAGAGATAATTGCTAGAAAGTAACAAAGGTTAGGCCCTAGCGATTTCTCCTTTCCTTGAACAAATTGTAATAAAATATTCAATTGGGCATGGAAGTAAGGTTACTAGAGTGCTACAATGGTAGGGATGTAGTATCTACTTCAAGATAGGTGTCTTTCAAGAAATTTTAGCACGTGGAAGACTATAGAGAAAAATATAATAACATATGTCTTTCCCCTAGGGTTTCAAGCGAGCAATTTCATAATCTTAGACATGAAAAAAGTAAAATTAACCATAAGCATTCATTCACAATAGAGAAATGCATATTTTACACTTACTTCACCAAGACTAATCAATCAAAAACCCTAGCTGAAGATCCTTGTTGGATCATGTTTTCATTAATGCCAATGGTTTGATTGATTGATGTCAAAGGATTGATTGATTGATGATTGATGTAATATAATATGTATTTTCCTTGATGAAAATGCATAGATGAAGATAGATCAGTGAGTTGTCATTGATACATGATGAGGATGGATCGTTGTGGTTTCATTGGTATATGATGCATTGTTGGAAAAATTTATAGATGACTCACTATTGTCTTATCATGATTGATAAGGTGCACAAATGGATGAACTCCAAAGTGTTCCCCTTATGGTGAAAACCCTCACGGGAAGATGCTTTACGGATTGAGTTATCCTAGAAGAATGGTTGGAGGACCCATGCTCTCATTATTGTCTTATCATGATTGATAAGGTGCACAAATGGATGAACTCCAAAGTGGTCCCATTATGGTGAAATCCCTCACGGGAAGATGCTTTACAGATTGAGTTATCCTAGAAGAATGGTTGGAGGACCCATTCTTGTATGTGGAATAATGAGATGAAGATCAAGGAAATTTTTGGTGAAACTATCCTAGATGGATAGTGCTTTTCATGCCATTTCCGGTGGTATGTGGAATTTCACATAACTTCTAATGGTTTGAGAGTTATGGCCTTACGAAGATGAAGGACCCCCACATGAAGGCTTGAAGCCCCCAAGGTCAAAGAATTCAAAGTGACCTAAAAGAAGAAATATTATTTAAATGATAAATTAAGGTGACAAAGTCAAGGTGGATTATTTAAATAATCAAGAGAAGTGACAAAATCAAGAAATGATAAAGTAAGGTGACACAATCAAAAAGGAATATTTAAATGATAAAGTATTGGAGAACTTTCTATTTATGGAAAGTGGTTAAGCCTAAAATAAGGAAAATAGGTTAAGTGACCTATAAATGGGTTAAGTGATCTAAAAATGGGTTAAGTGACCTAGAGGATGAAAGTATAAATAAGATAGCAATGGTCTCTTGTAGATCATCCTTTTTGTGGATCAATGGAGAGCTTCTTGTGAGAATATCTTTTGGAGTATTGATGGAGAGATTCTTGAGCATTTTTTGTGTGGAACACTTGAGCATATTGAATATATATAGGTGACTGAGGTAACCAAGGATATCTAAGCCTAATTTCATAAGGAAGGTGAAGAAAAGAGGGCCGGAATTGAAGGGAGGATAAATTCTTTTCATGATGCTTTCTAAGGTATGTTATTTACAGGTCATCTCACCATTTTCGCTATAAATTTTTTTCTATAATGATTCAAACCATGGGATTGATATTCCATTGAGGAAACATATCCAAGTATCTGTGGTAAATAATTCATCTTGTGGGACGTTGTATTTTGGGAGTTACACTCCGTCGAAAATAGGGTTTGTGGCTAGTCCTGAAACTAGTCAAAAACAGGTGTTTCGGGTAAAAATGTCATAACTTATGCATAACAGATCCAACTTTAGTGAGACAAAATGTGTTGGTTAGGGTCAATTATTTAGTATTATTTTTAATATTTTTAGATCAATTCAATGAATATTTTGTGCGGGGCACGCTCTATAAGGTCGCTCTCTAGAATAAGCCAGAATTCAGCAAGGTATGCCATTTTTGCTATAAATCCTTTTATGAGAGGTTCCAAGTAGTTCCACCTGGAGGAATTGTATAAAACACACTGAATAACATTGTGTATCAGTTTCATATCTTCATTCAATACAAGTACAAAGTTATGATTATTTCAAGTTGGGGTTGTTGACTAATCCAAAACTAGTCATGGTTGAGACAAGCAGTTGATGAGTTGGCACATATATGAGGTGTATATTTGATGATGTTGGTACATATTGATGAGTTATTTTTTATGAGAAGTTGACATATTATTTTTATACACTTGGTACATGGTTGGATGCACTTGTTTATGGTATAGGTTGATTATAAGTTGTTTGGCACAGGTTGGTGCATGGTTGATGCACTTGTTTATGTTGACAGATTGATATCTGTTGAGGATTGTTGCCTCATATCAGTTGGTGCTAAGAATGTAATATGAGTATTTCATATAGAGAGGGTGCTCTTGTAGAGTTGTACTCTATTCAGTTGTTGTTGAAAAACCCCTGGATTGAAGTCCATAATAAAAGGAAAAATTGTACATACATCTTGTGTTCTTTGTGGAGATGATTTGTTGATGATATGTTGCTGATATATGTTGCTGATAGGTATTCACATATAACTGTTTATAAATGACAGAAATGAGTAATGAGAAAATGTTGAATGTTAACTAAGGAGTTTTTTTGTAAGAGGGAAGTTTTGGGAAAAAGATCCCCACACTCATTCACACCCCCATCTAAGTGTGGTATGTGTGTCCAACAATCCTCCACATGAAAATTGCCAAAGTACACCAATAAATGTCTCCTCCAAGGAGTGTGCACCACTAATTTCATCCAAGAAACCTTAAAGAATGTTGAATTTCAGACTACCACTTGTGTGATGAGTGAATGATGAAAAAATACAAGAGTTTTTTCTCTTATTTATACAATATCAATGACCTTTAATTATATTTTAGGTCATAAAAGGTCGGCATGGTCAGTTTACATCAAAAATATAGTTTTGACATAAAATCAATAATTAAAACCCTAATTTCACTTTAGGGGTGATTTCATGCCCCTCTACTATGACATTATACCCCTATCTTGGAATGCTAGGTCTCAAATTCAAAACTTTAGGCCTCCATAGGTCTCAAATACTGCCACATGTGACAACTAGCACCAAACCATCCTCATAAATGCCAAATCCTAACTAGATGACGTCAAGGGTCATCATGGTGACATCAGGGGACTTCAAGGGCCAATTTCATGGTGGAAGGGAAAGACTCCCCTGGTTCTAGGCCTTCCATATTGTCTCAGGGATTACTTCCTTATTTCTTCCTAGTGCCATCCTCTGGTGCCTCTCTACCCCTTGTTGGGGTCACAACATCCATCTGGTGGATTTTAGCCCAATGGAGGTATGATCTAATCATCTCCCCATATGTACCTATCCACTGGGCATGGTCCTACAACAACAAAAAGTACTCCCTACATGTGCTCATAATTCATATGGATCATAGCAATGTCAATCACATCCAATAATCAAATTACCCAAAAATGTGAATCAAACCCCCCTTTACCTAGACAAATGCTCAAATACGTTATGAAGTTTAACAATTCAGATTTGGAGAGGGTCTCAGGATGTCCTATTGGGATAATTTTCCTCAATTTTGGGGTGTTTCTCAGGTGAACACCAATATAGGTGATGTAAATATGTGAGATGGTGTAGGGTAAATGTTTGGGCAGAGGGTGCAGTGATAACATGGAAATGTAGATCTTTCATGTGGGTGCCTCTATAGAGGGAGAGATGCACCTTTTCATGGATGTCATTGTATCCTATCCTATTAAATTCCTTTTATTCTTTATCCTATTTATTTTTCTTTTCAAGGGCAAAGTTGGGGGACAATTTCCAGGCATGATGACCAGTGGTGAAAACGTTACCCACATGCACTTCCCAGAAATGAGAAGGTTGGCTCGTGATGAGACCCCCATTCCCTTGGTTATGCCACCAAGAGACACTACCCTGGTTTGGTGACAAAATAGATGGTATTTTGATACCACTACATGCCCATGGAATTAATAGGTTGGCTCATGATGATACCTCCCATCCACCAACTAGACCTTGAGTTTTATTATATCTTACGGGTCCCCTTTTCTTACTGAGAAGCCTTTTATTGTTTTCTCAGGAATCCCTAGGTGAATCGTATCAAATGTTTTATTTTGGATTTTAAATCTTTCCAGCTACTTTCATCCTTTGGGCCTTTAGACCCTTCTTCCAACAAGGCAAGGTACAACCCTTCCTAGTGTGGAAAACCCAATGCTTGAACAAAGGTAGGGGAATATGAGAGGGAAAATGATGAAAAATGATAAGCATGGAAGGAATGGATGATGACCTTTCATAGAACCACCCAGTGGAAACTCATCCTAAAGGGAACCAACTTAATAGGGAAGTCTGTCACCCCCCCCCCCCCCACATATGAACACGTTAAACATCATAATTTCCATGAAAAATTTATGAAATAAAGGGGATTTCAGTGAAACATATTCAAATTCTTTGAAAATCAGAGTGACACATACCATGATACCTGGAATCATTACCTCATAGAAAAACACCCATTGCTACTTCAGGATCAGGCCGATGGGATGGATGTTGTTGCTAAGATGGGATGCACTGAATAAAATATGGTCCCTATGGGGCCAAGCTCAAGTCATATGGCTCTTGGTACTCCATGTCTAGGACCTGTGGGCCTCGAGACATAATCTCCTTAGTTATCGCTAGGATAGGGAATAACATATGGCTCCAACTCGGGGACATGTGCTCACTGTAGAGCACATGAGAACCTCAACATCTCTGGCATGACCTATATCTTCTGGATCTAAATAAATGGAATTAGTAATATTTTGGGTGGTGATATCACCCCTCGCTCATATATGATAAAATAGAATAAAAGTAAGAAAACATATATATACAAATGAAAATGAAACTACAACTATACTATTCTAGCATGATATGCAGATGATATATATAATGAATCCAAATTCCTACCTAACTTACCTATACTTACCTATGAAGTCAATTCTTTTCCCTGTGATGGGGTTTAAAGAGGTGTCCACTAATCAGTAACAGGCGTCCCCTTCCTTCCAATGTGGATATATAGTAGGCATCGTTGATTGCCTTCATTCTGACTCTAAAAGGTCCAAGACAAAACTGCACATTACCCTTAAAATTAGTATGCTCTCCCTTTTTTGTATCCCACATCCATACCATATCTCCCTCTTGATACTCCTTTTCTTTGAACTTGGTTTTTTCTTGTATAAATCTAGTATACTGTTTTGAGGGAGGAGGGTGGGATTCAACTATGAAGACTTCTTGTTGGGTTGGTCTTATCAGTATATTTTCATCCCCTTTATTTAATATCTTGACAGTTCCAACTTCTTTGTCCTTGTATTTGTCTAGGAGTTGTTGATATTCTTACTTATTTGGCCATTGTATTTTATCAAAATATTCCTCGGAAGCGAAAGGAAAGTATTCTGGAGAAAATACAGGAAGGTTTTCCTTTATTGGCTCACGCGTCTCACTAGTTTCAACATCATTGTCAACTTATTGCACATGGACCTTGTCCATTGGCACATTTGGGAGGTTCTCTATTGTCCCATCGTTCATAGGCACATCTATGTAAGTTAGATCTATTTCTAAGGTACCTCCCAACATTCCAAAAAACTTCCTGAACAAAAGTATTCCCCATACACCAGGGACATCCACGACCACAATATCCATGTGGATCACTCTCTTAGGGTATTTACCAAGGTCTACTTCAATAGTTTCAAATACCCCATGAGTGGGTATGGCCCTGGATTCAAAACCACACACATTCCTATAAGGCCATGTGGCCTTTAGGTCCAATTTCTCCTTGACTTTCAAAGACATGATGTTAGCACCTGCTCCTTAATCAAGCATACAATTGTTAATACATTTTCTATTAACCAATAATTTCATTAAGAAAGGTGGGTGTCCATCATATTAAACCCTAAAATGGTCTTATTGTAACATGATAGGAGGGTCCATTGACTCATCTAACACTTTGAAAAAAATCTCGAACCTTTCTTTTACAGATGGAACCTTGATGACTTCACTTAGTGGAATGATTACATGCATTTTTACCAATGCACCTTCAAAGTAAAAATTCAAATCCACCTTGTCGGTTTTGGGAGTATTTTTAGAAAGAATTATGTTCATAGGTGGAGGTCTTGGTTGTGAATTTATAGGGATAGTAGAGATAGGTTGGTTCATTCATTTTTTCCTACTATACACTTAGAATTCTTTTTTATTTATATTTTCTCTCGACTCTTGATCAAGATTATTTATCACCTCCATCCTAGCCTTCATAGTTGCTTCCTTTATTCCTTCTTGATGTTCTTCAAGTGTGACATTAAGGCAATATTGAGGACCCTCAATGGTATGATTGATAATATTCACGTGGTTGTGTTCACCATTGTTCAGGGGACATTCATGATCCCAATGTGAGTCTCTACACTGTAGGCACCAAGGGTTTTCATCTACCATGTTTGCGGGGGATAAAGTATTGGGAAATTATTGATCATTCTTCGGTCTAAACACTTGGGTTCCTTTCTAGAATTTCCCTCTGTAAGGAGCCCTAGGAGCTTATTTTTGAGCTCTTTCCAAGTTGACAATCCTATTCATCATCAATTATTTGGTTTTTACCATGCCATCTACAGTCAACTGTAGATTTTCTAATCTAGCGCTAATATCTGAGGTAGGTTCAACATTATGGACTATCTTAGGTTTATCATCTATTTTGACTCTTAGGGCAGAGAAAGATTCAACTCTGGATGATGATAGATTGTCTTTGATTCTTGTAGCCACCTCTTGGGCCTCTTGGATTATTTTAGGGGCTTTATCTCTGAGGAGAAATCCCATATGTCCTGTAAAGGATTTGGTGGAAACAAAGAGAAGTAAATTTTCCGAAGGATGATGTCTCACTGGGATATTTTGCACTAAGATTTCAAATTTATCGTGAAAATCCATAACAATTTCATTCTCTTGTTTTGTGATGTTATTTAGCCTTATTAAAAACATGTTGGGGTCTTCCTTGACACTCCATCATTTGAGGAATACTTCCTCCAACTTGTCCATGGTTTTAATACTAGAATCAGGGAGACCATTGTACCATAGTCTAGCGCCATCATGGAGGGTAGCGGAGAAAAATTTAATAGATAAATATTTAGCATCATCACTGATGGGATGAAGCTGAAAGAAGGCCTAGAAGTTGCTCATATGATCCTCAATAATTACTACATCATTACCAGTGAATTTAGGTAACCATTTCTCATACCTAAGGGAAATTTTCCTAAGGTATCCTGGTATGTTTTTCATGTCTAAAGGTTTTAAAATCTTGGATGACCATTGTTTCTGGCTATTATCTTGGTTTCGATTAATAGTCTGAGTTCTTGCGCTAAACAATGTGTTTAAAGGAAGATTGCGTCCAAACAATTATTTCACTATAGGAGAGTTTCAGGGAGGTTTTTTTCTTAAGGACTTGGGAGGGTTGGTATACATCCCTGAGCTTTCTGGAGTCACCATATAATTTTCTTGAAACTATCAAAGGGATGAGGGGATCACCCTCATTGGAGTCGCTAGGTAAGCCTTGTAAGATAAAGGATTTTGAGAAAAGGCTTACTGAAAAAGTGTCGTCTTGACGAAAATTGACTTGGTGTTCCTCTACAACGGCACCAGAATGTTATCACACAATTTGTACTTTCCCAAAATCTCAAGGGAAGTGAATAAAAAATTGGCGTAACTGGGAATAACCTATCATTGTCACCTTAATAGGAGATCCCTTTATATTTAGGAGCATGTCAAGACTACCCTAGGGGAGACGTCCCCGGTGACCTGAGGGGTTTAAGAAGGCTAAGGAAAGTAATCAAAAGGAAATCATTCCCCTCTCATATATCACTCAAATCAAGGTTTCTTTATTGTCCTGTAAAGATGAAGCGAATAGATAATATTGTGTACATGCCCAGAACAAGACAACAAGGAAAAAAGGGGCACTTTCCAAGTACCAAAATGATTGTTAGTGCTTCATAAGAAAATAAACCTTCATAAAGTAAGCTAGCTGATATGAATTTGCAGAAATGAAACAGTTTATAATAGAAATTAATATTTTATAATAGGCACAAGATTTATGCCTTGAAATTGCTTGAAAAAGACAAGACAAAGTAACTTTGACTAGGCAAATTGATAATAAATTGTCACAAGAAAGTTGGCAATGTTTAGCTAGATTTTAATATCACTTTTGTGGAGAATTTTCTACAGTTAGATGGCTCTAGCAATATTTTGCAACAACAACAAGTTCTAAGGGTCAAAAGTGCAAGAAAACACCATACAAAGTTAACACTTACCTAGCAGAGTGAGTAGCAATTATCACAATTGAGTTTTTAATGGTTTTAGTGCAAGTTATGTAGGCAAATGTATCAAAGAAATTGTTAAGAACCAAATATCAATATAGCATAGAAAAACCTCAGAAAAAGTACTCAACACCTTGAAAAAGAGATAATTTTAGATAATAAGCCTCTTCGAGGGGGCAACCTCCTTTTACCCCACTTAAATGTTCAAGTACAAGATG
>ML794912.1:62213-91877 GCA_009831015.1 Picea engelmannii | reverse complement strand
TATCCATGTGATTGGGTCCTTGCCATCAAACTTCCTCATATCAATCTTAGGAATGTGGTTGGTCTTCAAACCAAAGTTGGAGTTTCTCCATTCTTGATTCACCTTCCTTGTGTCCTCATCATGAATTTCATGGGATGCTTTTTATGAAACTAGTCCCAACGAATTTGGATGCTCTAGGAAGAAGTTATGATTGTTTTACCTAGACCACTTTCTTGAGACTAGTCAATAGGACTAGACAGATACCCTATCTTACACAAGGTGTATCTACAAATTTAAGATGACCCAGAAGCTAATTTTTTTACCATAGATACGTTACTAATTTATGTGAATAGCCTCCAGAGTTAGGGTCTGAAACGTTACAAAAACGTTTTTATAGCGAAAATTTCACAATGACTCTGTTCAGGATGATTCCAAAACCCTATCTTGTATAGGTTGTATCTCCGAAAGTATAAGGCCTCAAGAGATGAATTTTGAACTCAACGTACCTTGATAATTCTACTAAATATCCTCCAAGCCATTCCTTCTGAAATGTTGTAGAAAAAAACTTATAGCAAAAATTTCAAGTTGTCTCAGATGTAGCAGTGAAAACCCAAGACCTTGAGCTCTGATACCATATGTTAAGAACCAAATATCAATATAGCATAGAAAAACGTCAGAAAAAGTACTCAATTCCTTGAAAAAGAGATAATTTTAGATAATAAGACTCTTCGATGTGGCAACCTCCTTTTACCCCACTTAAATGTTCAAGTACAAGATGATTCAAAATGAAAATGTCTCATTGGTATATATAGGAGACTAGGAGGTATAATTACAACTAATGGCCTAAAGACGACATAAATAAAATAACATTACTAATATAATATGCCCCAATTAAGGGGTAATGAGCCAATAGTAGGGCTTAATAGAAATGTATGTTTGTATGGTTGTAGAAATGTTTTTCTACAGAAGCAAGTTATCTTGGGAGTTAGTCTAGTTTAGGGTTATCAAATGTTAGTAAAAGCTTCAAGGATAAAATTATGAGTGTTTGTTTGATAAATCAACACTTGTAGATGGTAGTATAGTGGCTTTATAGAGTAAATGGAGTCACTAATGGCAGCGAAAAATATTAGAGGAAATATAGAAATCATAATGATATGTCAAAGGGATGGAGAGGATAAGGAAGGTGTTGGTATCCCAAGGCCTCAAAAATCCACTTCCAAGAGATAATTGCTAGAAAGCAACAAAGGTTAGGCCCTAACGATTTCTCCTTTCCTTGAACAAATTGTAATAAAATATGCAATTGGGAATGGAAGTAAAGTTACTAGAGTGATACAATGGTAGGGATCTAGTATCTACTTCAAGATAGGTGCCTTTCCAGAAATGTTAGCACAAGGAAGAATATGGAGAAAAAAAAATAACATATGTCTTTCCCCTAGGGTTTCAAGCAAGCAATTTCATAATCTTAGAAATGAAACAAGTAAAATTAAACATAAGAATTCATTTACAATAAATAAATGCATATTTTCCACTTACTTCACCAAGAATAATCAAGCAAAAACCCTAGTTGAAGATCCTCCACATGAAAATTGCCAAAGTACACCAATAAATGCCTCCTCGAAGAAGTGTGCACCTCTAATTTTAGCCAAGAAACCTTAATGAAGGCCGAATTTCAAACCACCACTTTTGTGATGGGTGAATAATGAAAAAATAAAAGATTTTTTTCTCTTATTTATATAATATCAATGACCTTTAATTATCTTTTAGGTCATAAAAGGGCAACATGGCCAGTTTACATCAAAAATCTAGTTTTTACATAAAATCAATTATCAAAACCCAAATTTCACTTTAGAGATGACATCATTCGCCTCTAGGGTGACATTAGACCCATAGCGTGGAACGATAGACTTCAAATGCAAAATGTTGGTCCTCCAGAGGCCTCAAATGTTACCACATGTTCCAACTAGCACCAAACCATCCTCATAAATGCCAAACCCTAACTAGATGATGTCAAGGGTCAAATTGGTGACGTCAGGGGCCTTCAAGGGCCAATGTCATGGTGGAAGGGAAAGACCCCCCTGGGTCTAGCCCTGCCAGATTTTCTCGGGGAAAACGTGTTGAAATTGACACTTAACACTAAGAGGNAAAATTTGGACAATTTTCCACTTTTCATAAATTAGTTGAACAACATATATTTATTTCATTTTCTCAACCAATATATAAAAGAATAAATATTTTATTTATTTATTTAACTTGAATGAATACATAAGATCAATCTTTGAATATATTCAACTTCAAGCAACTATGAGAGACCCATCTCTCTGTTACAAGACCCAGCTTGTAGTTCTTAGATCCAACTGGGAAATGAGGAATCCAACCCTCATAACAAGTCCCATCTTGTTCATATCAGATCCAATTGAGATGCGAGGAATACAATCCTCATACAAGAATCAACTTGTAAACAAGCACCAACCTGATAGAATGAAACTTCATTCAATCCATTATATATAAATATATATACTTCAACAAATTCAACTACCCTTCTTCTCACCATTCTTTCTTGTTTATATAGTCTTCCAACTGGTGTGAATTTGAATCATTGTGTCTTTTGATATTTGAACCATTGTACCTTTTCATTTAAATGATAATATTAAACTTTAAATAATATCATTTTTATTTTTATCCTTTATTCATAATGCTCATGATTTAACTCTCTTTTAATCATGACTGTGTGTCGGTTATTTTGTCTTCATGAGTTGATCACAGACATGGATCGACTCATTATATCATACTCATGCTTTTGTTGTGTTGTAATTTCACCAACATATCATATTTGATCTTTTATCGATTCTCTGTATTGTTCTAGTGTTAACTCTGTGTCGAATTAAATATGTATGAGGTGCTTCCTTCAAACCATTTTTATATGGCCATAGACACAGAACCACGGTCTTATTAATTCAAGCGTTGCCTCTAATTTTATCCTTATTTATTTATTCCATACTAATGCAGGTGGTGACCAGGCAGTAGGCCAAGCGAGTGCTTGATCACTTATCAAAATCAACGATCACATTTTAATGTCACGATGAGATGGACACTTCTCATTTACTTAGGAACTTCAAATATTCGTGGCTCCTGGACTATGGAGTAGCAATTCCTCCAGAGTAATTACCTATTGAATAAGTCATAAATCGGTGGTGATCACTTGCTTTTGGTTAACACTTCCACTTATGCTATCTTTCCACTATACTTGATCAACAACTATGAATTAATCAAAGGTTGAGATGGATGAACACTATTTACTTCAGGACTTTGGGACTTCGGGGGTTCGGAGGTCCGGGTGATTGATGTTTCCATTTCCATCGGAGTTGGTCAATGCCAGAGTTGATTGTCTCTTGATCTGACAGTTGAGAATTCTCCCAAAGTTATCTTAGATTAACAATCAATGTTGACTTCGTCCTTCGGTGCTTTGGGTGATTTCTCTTACCCAGGCCTTCAATCTTCCGGAGTTCATTTCGCCGAAGTAGATTGGATGGTTGGATTTTACTTGCACGATGAATGATTCTCATTCATTTCGAAACTTCGGGACATTGGGAATTTGTTGGTGGTGAAAATCTCGAAGTACAAACTCCTAGAGTGACGTAACTTGATGACGTCACTGCTGACTTGGCACTGGCTGAGTGGATACCACGTGTCACCTATATTCGTGACTTTTGTAACCTAAAGTTCCATATGGACCTAGAAACTTGTCACTATCTGATTGTGCCATGTGTCCTTGCTGACATGGATCTTCTGATGTGGCACATGCCCGCCTCGTGGATCTAACAATCATCATGTATTCTCCAGATCTGATGGTCCTTCTTTATGGCTTACTCTGTCCTTCCACTCAACTTGATCCAATAGTCGAGAATTCTCCCTGAGTAGATCAATGATTAGGGATTATTGAGGGGTCCCAACTAGCATGATGTTTAAAACTATCGTCGAGTTCCGCAATGGAAAATGCTCGTTGGTATTGAAACTGCTGCCAACTGTAGATCTATTGGCAGGGGACGATCGACGGTCTAGACTAATTGAGGGATTAGAATTAACGTGTTGTTTAATTCTCCCTTCATGCTCCACAATCAATCCCTTCCCTTGATCTAGCACTTGTGTATCCAATGGTCATGGCTTGATCTGATCGTTGAACAGTCCTCCAATGATCCTTCTCTTGTAGTCTGACGGTCTAGACTAATTACGGGATTGGAATTAACATGTTGTTTAATCCTCCCTTCGTGCTCCGCAATCAATCCATACCATTGATCTGGCACTTGCATATTTAACGACCACGACTTGATCTGATTGTTGACCAGTCCTCCAATGGTTATTCTCTTGTAACTTCCAGATATGACGGTCCAGATATAATTCTTCAAAACTCAGACTTCACCTCGATCTAACGATCTTTCTTCTGATATGTTCATCGTTATTTCTCCTGAGATTTTGATACCTTGTGCTTCATTACTTCTTTTGTACATGGATTCTCTGCATGCTACCTCTCCTGAGATTTAGAGTGGATTCCTCTGCACCTCGTATTATGTCTTCTACGCTACTACTCCTTAAAACTATCTCAATGAGCAGGATTCTTTCTTGAATCCTTTGGATTTTTCCTGTGGGCATTTTGATCCCGATAGCATTTCTACAATGTGCTCTTCCTTCTGAGCTTTGATTAATGTCCTTGCTTCTAAGCTTGAATATCTTCATATTGTTTGGCATTTTCATTGTCTGGTAACTTTTATATTGTTGAAATCAATGAAAATTCATTAATAATAACTCATCAATGACAATTCATCATAAAAAATTATCATCACATCACAATGACATCGATTGTTGACACCAATGACAAAATACAAAAGACAATATGTCCAACAAAACATCCTTCTTTCTTCTTGGTACCATCCTCTGATGTCTCTATGCCCCTGGTTTGGGTCACAACATCCATTTGGTTGGATTTTATCCCCATGGAGGTCCGAGCTAATCATCTCCCCATATGTACCTATCCATCAGGCATGGTCCTGCAACAACAACAAGTACGCCCTCCATGGGTTCATAAGTCAAATGGATCATAACAATGTCAATCACATCCAATAATCAAATTACTCAAACATGTTCATAAAACGCCCCTTTATGTTTGGATAGGGTCTCAGGATGTCCTATTGGGCTAATTATCCTCAAGTTTGGGGTGTTTCCTAGGTGAAGACCAATCTAGGTCATTTAAATTTTTGAGATGGTGTAGCGGAAATGTTTGGGAATAGCATGTAGTGATAATAGGGAAATGTAGATCTTTCCTGTGTGTGTCTCTGTAGAGGGAGAGTTGCACCTTGTCATGGATGTCATTGTTTCCTAGCCCATTCAATGCCTTTTATTCTTTATCTTATTGCTTTTTATTTTCAAGGGAAAAGTTGGGGGACATTGTCCTAGCGTGGTGACTAGTGGTGACATCGTTACCCACAAGCACTTCATGGAAATGAGAAGGTTGGCTCGTGAGGAGATCCCCTTTGCCTTGGCTATGTGACCAAGAGGCACTACCCTAGTTTGGTGACTAGATAGATGGTAGTGTCATACTACTACATGCCCATGGACCTAATAGGCCCGCTCATGATGATACCTCCCATCCACCAACTAGACCTTCAGTTTTATTTTATCTTACGGGTCCCCTTTTCTTACTGATAAGCCTTTTATTTCTTTCTGAGGAATCCCTAGGTGAAGCATCTCAAAGGTTTTATTTTGGATTTTAACTCTTGCCAACTAATTTTACCCCCTGGGCCTTTAGCTCCTTCTTCCCATAATGAAAGTTACAACCCTTCCTAGTGTGGCAAACCCAATGCCCAAAAAAAGGTAGGGGAAGATGAGAGGAACAATGATGAAAAATGGTAAGTATGGAAGGAATGGACGATGACCTTTCATAGACCCACCCAGTGGCAACTCATACTAAAGGGAACCAACTTACTAGGGCATTTTGTCACCCCCCCCTAGGTATGACCAAGTTAAAGAGAATAATTTCCAAGCAAATATTTTGAAATAAAGGTGAGTTCAGTGCAACATATTCAAATTTTTCGAAAATCAGAGTGACACGTACCATGATACCCAGAATCATTACCTCATAGAGAAAGACCCACTTCTACTTCAGGATTAGGCCGATGGGATGGATGATGTTGTGGCTGACATGGGATGCACTGAAGAAAATGTGGTCCCTCTAGGGCCAAACTCAAGTCATATGTCTAGGACCTGTGGGCCTTGAGACATAATCTCCTTAGTTATCCCTAGGATAGGGGATAACAATTACTTTCAAATATATATGTATTGACATATATTATTGATGATTTCTCTCGAGTGTGAAGGACACATGACAGGTTATGGATGTTGATGGCATCAATGTAATTCCTTGGAATCCGTATTGAGTCAGGGAGTGGATTGTATTTTGATTGAGTATTTCATTTTACACACATTTAATATATGATTGATTACAATATGATTTGTGTATATGGATTATTGACACTATTTTTATGAGTGGATTCAAGATTGATGATGCTTGCTAATCCAAATCACATGAGGAGTAAAGGGGTCACGCACAGAAACTAAAAATTTGAAGGAGAGGTGTGGAAGTATCCTATCACAGCCTACTAGCACTCCCATCGTGACCTGATTGTAGGTTAACGATTACCTATTTTGATATGTACACAATGCCATGAGGGCATACTAAGAGAGTCACTCACGAGGAAATATAAGGGGCAGACAATAAGGCAAAATTATTATTCCTTCCCTTAGTCTCTCACAAGTTCGACTCAGTGGAGTGTTGACTCCAAGGGTCGGACAAACTTCCAAAATCATTCAAGAGTGAGTGGCACCTTTGGAGCACAGAAGTGCATCTTGAAGGGCACGTCGGGAAATTTAAATTTTGAGTCAATAAATCTAGATGGCCTAGAGAATTAATAAAATGTTGAGACCTTGATAGGACAGTGTATTAATTCATCAATAAATAATAAACTAGAAGCCTAACAAGAGTCTAAGCCTAAGTTTAAAACTAAATCTAAGTCTAAGTTAAATGAGAAACTAAATAAAAATATTAAATAAATTAAAGGAAATGAGATAAAGTCAAACCCTAGGAAAGAGAGTGATAAAAATTAGAGGTTGGGTGAAATGCAAATGTGTGCATGAAAATAATAAATAGATTTTTAAAATAGAAAAAAAATTAAAACGTGAGAGAATAGGTGTACACTTAGGATAGCATCTTGAGTCAAATCACCACTGAGTCTAACTAAAAGAAGACTCCTAACCCAACTCTAACTAATATCTAGTTAGGGGACACTCATTAAATGATAATTTGGGGAACAAAGGGACAACTAAGAGAGAAAATAGGAACACATTTGGGAATGTGAGGGAAATTGACTTTTAATTAAAATAAAAAGGGTAATTACTTGTGCAACTTGGGGAGAGTGTGACAAGTGTGTGAGTGAATAATCATAATTAAATTAATTTAAAAATTTAATTAATTTTGCATGAGGACATGTGTCAGTGAGGGAAATTATATAAAAAAAATGATGTATAAGGAAAGGGGATCTCAGTTTCCATAGTAGTGTTATGCTGCCAAAATTTGTTTTGACTCTATTTTACTTGTGAGAGTTGGGAATTCAAGCTTCAGAAAGAGTGGAAGCTCTTCCTTGCGAGGAAAGCTTGGGAGCTATTGTGTTATGGTTTCTTGTGTGTGGCCCCTTTGCGGCTCAGAGGGATAGGGGAGAAGAAGAGTACCCCTAGCATTGGTTGGGAGGTAATAGTGAAGTCTCTCAGTTGACAAGAAAGTAGTATTATTGCGCAAGATTTGGATTGAAGATCACCATCAGCCACAACGAAATTTGGTTATGCTATTTAAGATTTAAAATTGTTGATAATTAGACCTCAAATTGAACGTTAACCGATGTTAGATAAATCTATTTTATGTGACATATTGTCAAGTTTTTTCTATATCTATGATAATTGACTATTATTCTTATGAGACTATTGTAATATTTTAATTCATATTTTTGCAACCAGAACTAATATACACGAGTTCACAGTTATTCTAATTACCAATTAAATGAAGGAAATGATAAAAATGTATACTCCATTCCATTGATGACAGAGATTGGAAAATGTGGGTGGTTGTTAATCATGGTAAATCGTATATATCGAACAATGAATGCATAGAGATAATTCTTAAAATTTACTGGTGTGGTGTTAATCTAATTGGTGTAAAGAATGGTATTGTATGTTCTCAGATGTAATATTTTGAATTACTTGTTGTGTTTATAACGAACCTACTATTGGATGGAACGATTCTCCAGTTAACGAAATGGCTATTGAAGCCAACCCTTTACAATGTGAATTTTGATCTATGTATAATTTTCTTTTATATTAAAACAATGGAAATCTAATATCCGAACTACACCGATAATGGAAATTTTTAATTAACATAAATTAGAATAAATTCTTACCACTCTTTCTAATTCATTTGAAAAGTTTTCCTTGTTGATTAAAAATGTCAGGTCAACGTTTTACTCGGCTATCGTTTTCTAAAAAATTGTGTTGAACCCCTCATCGGCTAGACATTTTTCCTTCTGAACTTTTTATGTATCGTTGTAAGACGATTTATTTTTGTATCTTCGTTCTTAGTTTAAATTCATTAATTGATAAATACGTAGGTTTACTTATCATTGCTTAATTTGTGAATAGATCTCTGGTGAAGTCCTTGGTTGTCAAAATTTTGATATGACCATATGAGAGTTTAATGAACCGTCATCGGCGTATCCCTTTGCCACACAATCCAGTGTGTTTAATTATTTTATTGTGGATGTGACACTCACCGCTTACCATCCTTAACAATGATAGTACCTCCTAACTCTACAGGTTAACATGACAAGTTAATGAAAATACTCAATCGAGTATTGGTTAGAATAACTTGATTCATTTTTGCTGACAGTTCTAATTAAACGGTCACTAGAGCAGGTTAAATTTTATCCCAATTCAAGCACAACTAATGCGTTGAACTGTAGTCTTGATTCTCTTAGATATTTGACAAATCTTGTAATTGAATTTGGTATGTAATTCATTCAGTCTTCATAGTTTTACCAGCTGGAAGATTGAATTCCAGATTGATAGAGTAAATCATAGCATTGAAGTTAATAGTCAGACCTTACGAAGATTGTTGCTTCTTAACATTTGATGGAGTAAATATCTCCTTCTCTAACAATGTTGTAAATTGAGTTCAATGGAAGAATCCTATGATTCAACCAGAGCTCTATGGCTTCCCATCATGAGGTAATTTCTCTCAAGAACTTAACTGTAGCAATGTACTTCTGTAACACCGCTTTCAAATCCTCTTAGAACTGGTCCTTGTGAACCGAGTTCCAGTAAGTTAATTTTGTTCCTCTTTAGATCTCTAGTTATCCCGAGGAATTAGCTACTCCTTGTCTCAACAATTTAGGAGGAAGGATTCCCAACACTTAAGATAGAGAAGTGGTCCTTGAACCATGTAAGAATGATAATGGATCATCGTCTTGCGTAGCTATTTAACCGATCCTATAGTTTGAGACAAATATTTGTTAATGTACTCTTGAATGACGTGTTTCCTTTGAAAACATGACTGTTGAATAATGTTTATATATGTCTATACCAATGTTGTCACCTTAATCATGAAACGATCATGGATATCCTATGTAATGTTAATGAAAATTTAATACAGCCTTTGTGAACAATTAGATGAAACTGTGTTATACATTAATTACCTACCAAATCCCTTACATATATATATATATATATATATATATATATATATATATATATATATATATATATATAACCCAAGATACGAGAGAATTTGTTAATCATCTTTTGGTAAGGATTTTTGTTATTCCTCTCTGACTCTAATAGAATAGAAATTTATGTTTAAATATATATATATATATATATATATATATATTTGAGTTAAGACTTGAATGCATCCATAGAATATATCTAGTTATATTGTGGTAGATAGAGTAATATGTTTATTGAAGGAATTGTTGGTAATTATGATAATGTTATGACTATACTAACTTATGGAATTATAGTATTATGGAATTATAGTATGTAGTAATTATTTTTGGAACCTTTCTCTTTTACAAGATTAGTTATAGAGATTGAAGTAATTAAATTATCCAAGGATCTAATATGAAATAAATGTGTTTTAATCTTTATTATTATTAGATGTGAAATGGATATTGATAAAAATTGCAACTGAAATAAATTTAGATCTTATTTTAAAGGTACTATTATTGAAAGTTGACCTTATCTACCTTCAATGTGTGTAAGATAATATAACCTTGTTGCAAGTATTATTATGCACCTTGATTTTATGTGCTATTGAATAAAATAATATTATTATCATTATTGTAGAGTACTAATTCTAGATGAATGGTAGAATGATTAAATTTAAATGCTACCTCATGATTAATCTAACATTGTTTCTTTTAATTGACTCTTTTGTGCTTTAAATAGTATGTTACACAATTGCACTTGAGTGTTTCTTAAAGGATTGATTAAGTGTATTATATTATTCTTTGTGCCTTGAAGGAATTATAGTTAAGTATGGTTGTTGATTCTAGTCTTGTACTTCNATATATATATATATATATATATATATATATTTGAGTTAAGACTTGAATGCATCCATAGAATATATCTAGTTATATTGTGGTAGATAGAGTAATATGTTTATTGAAGGAATTGTTGGTAATTATGATAATGTTATGACTATACTAACTTATGGAATTATAGTATTATGGAATTATAGTATGTAGTAATTATTTTTGGAACCTTTCTCTTTTACAAGATTAGTTATAGAGATTGAAGTAATTAAATTATCCAAGGATCTAATATGAAATAAATGTGTTTTAATCTTTATTATTATTAGATGTGAAATGGATATTGATAAAAATTGCAACTGAAATAAATTTAGATCTTATTTTAAAGGTACTATTATTGAAAGTTGACCTTATCTACCTTCAATGTGTGTAAGATAATATAACCTTGTTGCAAGTATTATTATGCACCTTGATTTTATGTGCTATTGAATAAAATAATATTATTATCATTATTGTAGAGTACTAATTCTAGATGAATGGTAGAATGATTAAATTTAAATGCTACCTCATGATTAATCTAACATTGTTTCTTTTAATTGACTCTTTTGTGCTTTAAATAGTATGTTACACAATTGCACTTGAGTGTTTCTTAAAGGATTGATTAAGTGTATTATATTATTCTTTGTGCCTTGAAGGAATTATAGTTAAGTATGGTTGTTGATTCTAGTCTTGTACTTCGAAATAGGATTGGAGTTATGGGAATTAGATATCTCCTTGTTCCTCAGAATAGTCGTCAGTACTGAGACCTTAAATGGTCAAAATCAATCGGATGAATCCTGAACTTGAGCGTTGATTATGTGTCTTTGAGTTCATAAACTTGCAAGGTAGGTTGGGTGGTTAGAAAACCTGTTTTATCTTTATGTGATGTAGTTAATCTATGAATAACAGTGATGTTGTATATGAATCTTGCGATGTAGAGAGATAGTTGGGAAATAAATATGTAACTAGTGATGTATGTTAATTAAGTGTAACGCTTATCCTAACTGATGTTATGGTAAAATCAAAATCACTACTATACTCACTTACATTTATGTCTTCAAAGAGGGTATGTTACATATGGTATCAGAGTGGGCTGAACCCTGCGACATTTGACTATTATACCTTCCACTATGTTAAATAAAATGACTAAAGATGTATCGGTAATAAATTTTGGAAATTTTCCATGCAAGTAATCATGGTTAGAAGACACAGGGGAATTAGAAATTGTGATGCGAGAGGAAGAGATGTGCCTCCTCTGATATTATCCACACCAGAGGGATCTAACCCTGAGGGAGATGAGAAGATGACTGAGCAGGAGAAGATTATTGCAGGAGATGTGGTAGGTATGATGAGATATTTCCAGAGGATGTCTGAGGCATTGATCAATCGTCTTGATCAGGATGAGGGTAGGACATTTTTTTCCAATGAGGGTTCACAACTCACTCCAACAGGTAGTAGTAGTATACACAAAGAGCTCAAGAAGGTGAAATTTACCGAGTTCTGGGGTGCCACGGATGGCTTAGCCACCAAGGCATGGTTGGAGTACATGACGATGTTCTTTGCACTTCGTGATTACACCTCCAACCTGAAAATTTTCATGGCGGTCTTTCAACTGAAATGGACTGCTCTAATTTGGTGGAGGACACTCCTACCTAAACTAAACATGGTCGTGGAAGACATGTCATAGGAATTGTTCGAGGAACGATTCTGGGAGAGGTATTGGTCCAATGAATTCATTGAGTGAAATCTTAATGAGTTCAACTCTTTACGATAGGGTAGTCGTATGGTACCGGAGTATGAGGCCAACTTCATGGAGCTACCGAGGTATTGTAAAATACCTTAGTACTATTTGCACACCTTCTTTCTACTGTTGTAGCTATATGGAGAAGTTTAAATGGCATATGTTTTCCAAACACTAGGTATGTTTTCACTATCACACTCCAACTATATTACTGGGTATATTGTAATGGTTTTCAAATGTGTTATCTGTAATTTATATGCAATTATACTGTACCAACAACTACCTTTTAACACAACAAAGATTATAACAGAACATACAAGGGCTCTAAGTAGTCACTAATGCATTGATGTAAACACATAATTATTATTTGTGACAACACACACATTGAAATATCATCATAGATAACAACCATGAAAAGTAAAGGAACCTTCCCTTTATTTCTATGGGCAACAATTTACAAGTGATTGAATAAGATGGATGTGGTAGCTACCAAATATGACTAATCCAGGTGAATCAAACCCCCAACTCTTGTTGCCTCTGCTACAAGAAAAGTGCCCAGATTGGCATATAATCTTTATCTACACTAATGCTTGATCCCTCTAATAAGAAACATTCCCATAACTATCGATGTGGTCACTCTTCCTTCTTATCATAACAATTTGGTTACTTTGGTAGAAAATTGTCTTCACACATGGAGGATATGGCTCAGGAATAGATGATAAATCCCCTAGGAAGGAGTTATACTCATTCAGTGGCAAGCAACTCGGCCCACAATGAAAATAACATGCTTAGCAAGCATATTTCATCCCTCCCAACAATTAGAGCACCTCCCACACTACAAATTCATCCGACATTTGAAGTTTCGGCCCACACTCCAAAGATCTCAGTCCTCAAACAAGATGAAACGTCCCAGTAATAATATCCAGTCTCCCACAAGGCATTTTGACCCTCTCCTTTGAGTAACTCTCCCTTCAATAAATATAGCAATCACTCAACTAAATAGTTAGCTACATCACATAAGGAACTGACAATACTCAAATATATTCAGTAGTAATAAGATAAAACTTCATAGCAATGAAGAACAATGAAGAAATCTAAAGCGATCTCGTCCTCAAATCTGATTAGGGTGTATAGTTTCAATACCGAAACCAGAGATAAATGCAAGGTTTTCCAAAAACCCTATAAAACTCTCCAAGAGTTCTCCAAATCTATTTTCTCAATAAGAAAGTGTAACAATGAGGAGAGACTCCTCACTTTTCCCCTTTTATTCCTCATTTTCCTTTTTCCCGCTCATTATTTTACTTTATTTCATAAAGTCACTTAAGCGAGTTTTTCCACTTTATAAAATTAAAGTGACTTTTGAGTTGCCTAGGACCCATGCCCCCCTTTTTGATAAATTAAATTTATAAAGACATCCTAGGCATTTTATGTCCCCTAGGTCCCTTTTTCCACCTTAGCCCATGGGAACGGGTTAGGCTAGCGAAATTTCCACCATGGTGCCTTTATGCGAAAGGGGACATTATAGTCCTCCCTGCCCTCCCTGCCCAAGATTGCTTGTCCTCAAGAAAACTCAATCTTGGATGATGAAGCACCTATTCTCCTTCCCAGGTTGCCTCTTTCTTAGGAAAGTTCTTCCATTTAACCAAATATTCTTTGATGGTGTGATTCCTCATCCTCCATTCCCTTACTTCTAAGATTGCTTCAGGAACTAAAACCAGTTGTCCTTCTTCGTCCAAGGGTGGCAATTCAGTGGAAGTGGTGATATGTTTCCCCACTATCTTCTTGAGGAATGAAACGTGGAACATGTTATGTATCTTACTACCCTATTGTTGGGGAAAAACACCCTACGGACTAGCAAATAGAGTTCAAACTTTGCATGCAGATATGACCGAATAGAAATTACTTTCTACCTTCATCCCTAGATTTAAATCCCCTTTTCTTAGTAAATGCATGGAAAGATCAACCTACCACGTTACTGGAATTTAATTTTGATCCTCTGTTGTGCTTGATTACTTGTTCGCAATACTCCTTCCAAAGCTGACCCACATTCAAGACGGGCAACAACTATACATGCATAAAAAGTTGAGACCGGCTATCGCTCCTTGAACCTGATCCTAGGCTCTTCTTCTTCTATCCTCCAACTGCTTTGCTTTGAATCTCCTTTGGCATAAGGAAAGGATAAAGGGTTGGGAAAATGGGAATACGTAAATGGACAAAGTTTCTTTGCTATATTTTTCCTCCTCCAAATGGTGCCCCTACCCCTTATTTTATAGGCTAGAAGGAGCTAGGTATTTGGACGAATCCTCGGCCATGCATGGCCGGGAGTTTCAGTTAACTCACCCATAGCTTTTTGTTCCATCGGTAACTTTCCTTTTTTCATTCTTTTGTCGGTCTACGTGGGCTATTTTGGGTTAGCCAGCGTGTACACGCGTGTAGTAATGGGTTAGGGCATGTGGGCCTTTATACAAGAGGATTTCCAAAGAGTTGTTCAGCAGTGTTTTTGGTAAAGAAAGGATATGAGTTGGCCTGATGTTAGGTAAGCATGTGTGGTGCAATTTAGGGTTATAACAGATTCCCCCTAATGTGTGAGGTCAGAAGAGCATCTGATGGCCGAAATACATTACCAATATTTACTGATGTGCCGAATGATTGAGCCCAAGGATCAGAAACCAGGAGGTGTCGTCTGCAAAATAACAAATGTCTCACCGAGGTGGGCATACCCATGCTCGGGATAAAATAGAACCATGGATACTAATGAAATACATTGTAGATCCATGTCAAATAACTATAAAGAGTAGCCGTGAACAATACACAGCTGAGCTACATCTCGAAATTAGAAAGATATACATATAGAGTATCCATCTTCCAGAAGTTGATTCGGCCTGATGGCTGGAGATGAGATCTTCAAAGATCGAGCAACAACTTCAAAATCTTCAAAACTCGGGTAGGAGTGTAATATGAGTGTACGACTGCACTACCCATAGGTCTTCGACGGCTCGTCAGTCATGGACTTGATAATATTGATGATCGGACTGAAGGCTTCAGTGATTTTGAACAAGGACTTGATTGGATGTTCAGGATGGTCGGGTATGTGGACAAGAGACATATTGCAAAGGGGTCGACTCAAGCTTAGTGAAAAACTTCCCTTGGACAATAGGACGACAAATGATGAGACTCAGGCAGCATGTATGTTAATCATAAGTCTACGAAGCAGGAGGCAACGCAAACTCTCCATATGTTTGGAAGAATAACCAAACGGTGGAGGACATAACTCTATATAGTGAGAAAATTTTCCTAAGGTCGTACTACATCCCATAGTCTGATGAATAAATAGATAGATGTGCTTTATCCAAGGGCGACTCATTATGTTGCCAACAAAGAAAATACTTTTCCCTTCCTCTTTTTGGGGTATATTTGATTTTTTTGTTCTTTTCAATAATTGTGGAAAAAAGAATAAAGGAATATTACGTTACAATGGAGGAATGAGTATTTCAAACATACAAGTTCAAGGCACAAGGACAAGAGTGATGTTCTAGTAAAATGATACTCGAGAAAAATCCTTTGGTGGCCAAAGGTGTTAAGATGCAGAAGCAAATTGTCACAAGGCTGGTGTATAAGGTATGCAAATGCGGTTAATAAAACACACAATGGTAACGTCCTTCGATGTAAGTCTAACAAGCCCAGAGAAGGTAAGCTCGGTGGTTTTTCATACTTAGAGAGTCTGAAAAAACATAAAAGGAGACTCAATTGGCGTACCTTTTACGAAGATAGTCTAGTCGGTTCGAAAAAGGGTAAACTAGCACCGATTAGACGTCGATTCAAAACCATGTTAACGAGTGTGACAAGGACAAGACCACTCGGCCATTTTTTCATTTTTAAGGAGTCTGAAAAAAGCTTAACTATGGACTCCATCAGGAATATTCTTCTGGACCAATTTAACGAGTGTGAAATAATAAGGTCACTCGACGATCTTTTCAATTTTAGGGAGTCTGAAAAGAGCTTAAATATGGACTCCGTGGGGGTTTATTTTTCATAAGTTTAGTCCCTCAGGCCCGAAAAAGGGATAAAATTATACCTGAGAGTACTCTTCTAAAGAACGGAAGTTCCATAGAGTATACCTTTGTTCATACAGTTGACCATCCAGACCGAAAAATGGGTAAACTACCGCCGGACAGACGTGACTTCAAATTTCAGTTTAACGAGCATGAAAGGCCACAAGATCGCTCGACAATATTTTCATGTTTAGAGGGTCTGAAAAGGGCTTAAAAGGAGACCCGTTAGTTTTTTGGGAGTCCTGAGGGTGAGATCAAGAGCGAAGAAGAATCATGCAAATGAGGCTCAAACTCATATTCATGAAAGACTATAAGGACTCTTGAGCCTATAGTGTTTTAGAGACGGCATGGACACCTTAATGCAACCAGGACCTATCTAAGGAATCCATGTTCTGGTAAGCTCTACCACCAAGTTGTGACACTTCTAAAGAAGATATGATGGTTTTGTGTCACAACCTGATGGGATCGATCCTATGGCAGAGGAAAAAGACAATGAGACGCAAAAGTTGGGGTAGTAACCTAACCTATATGCTCAAGTTGATTCTTGGAAAAAATTTCATGGACCATCAAAATTTTCTCAAAACTAAAAAAAAGTGTCTCAATACCCGATCAAATCCCTCCCATATAACTCCTAAATCACTCTAAATGGTTTTTGGTATAATGAAATTGATAAGGGAGGCCAAAAAAGTGACAAAAAGAGGCCAAAAAGTCTATAAATAGAAGTTGGTAGCTCATTATCACCATTGCTGATTTGGAAATTGACTCTGGAGCCAAAAGACCCCCTTTGCTAAAAACGGTGATTCTGGGAGCTACGGTGGACGAAATGAACTTCCGCTTGGACCAAGTAAGTACAAACTGCCCTATCTAGCTATTCAATTCTTTAATTTTTCATTTGCTTTCATTTTTTGGGTGGGCGTCAACCTTAAGAAGGTTGGCCCTAGGTCCACGTGGTCTGTCTATGGACAGGCCGCGTGTACACTCGGGCAAAGTAAAACCTTCCCCCGTGTACATGCGACTGTCACTTAGACAACACACATGGACACCCTCCTTTATAGATAAAAGAACAAAACAGATTACTAACCCTCCTGAACTTTGTTGTGTTGGCAGGTTGTATGTCCAGTGGAGGGAAAGGGAGCATGAAGCAATTAGTGAGTTGGTCACGGGAGATCTGAATGTTGTGACCGTGTTGATGCAATGTGGTTTACTTAAGTTCTTCATGTGTCCATTTATGCGAGTGAAACCAAGGCTACTAAATGCCTTGATTGACTACTGGCACCCTGATGCAAAGGCCTTCATGCTAGAGGGGAAATCACTGGTGCCCACCACTGAGGATATCTACTTTTTGACTGGCCTCTCAAGGAGAGGGGAACCAGTCAATTTTAGGACGTTTCCTATGGGGCCTCATAACATAGCAGAACTGATAGCCAAGCACTATGAGGTTGGGACAAACCGTGTGAGCTCCTAGGTGCCCATAAGTAAGATTACTAACCTATCACTGCAAGCGATATTATTGCTTATTGGGCGGATTACTGGTTCAACGGCCTTGCATCAGGCATCTCACACACAGATGAACTGTGCTATCCAGTGCTTGAATGCACATATTTTTTACTGGAGTACCACACTACTTGAGTGTATGAAGAGGCAATTGATAGATTGTCGACAACGGACATAGAGGAACTTTGGGTTTGGGACAATTTTGTGTTCATTTTTCTTTGAGAGAGTTCCGAGCTTTAGTCCTTGGGAAGTGGTACGAGGACATCAGGCCTCTTTTCCTGCAGTATGTAGATGGGCATTATTACTGCCGCAACAGGGTGGTGGAAGGACCAATGAGTCCTTTGATGATGACTTCTTTGCGTGGTTGTCACAACAGATCCCTGTGATCGAGGATTACCCATATGCAGGGATAGATTTTTCTAGAGATCCTGAGATACCCGTGCCTTCTGGTGAGGAGCAAGGGGAGATGGGTATGTCTCCACCTTTGTAGTTTTTTTTTGTTTCTATATGTAATTTTTATGTCATTTTTGTTATATATATAATTTTTTTATATTCCAGAGTATTTGACGGGTATACGTTTGTTGCACGCAGATGTGGGACCCATGCAACCTGTCGATTATGCATGGAATAGGCATCGTCCTCGTCCAGAAGCTACAGCTGCCACTGGGGGACCAATAGTAGCAAGGAACCTCCCAGCCGGGGAGGCTGAGAGGGTCCTTAGACGAGTTGAGTGGAACTTCACTGTACTCACTCACATAGTCCCGATGGCAGAGATAGAGGACCTGCCGCCATCCATGCAACCTCATGTAGTGGGGGCACCTTGTATGTGGGTCTGATTGTTTAGGCGTTTATCCCATGCTGTGGACTATTATAACAGGGCCCATAGGCCCTAAACCTATTTATCCTTTTTACGTGCCACGAGCACTACTTGTATATATTTTTTGAGGGCATAAGCTCTGTGACTTGTTATTAGTCCCATTTTTTAGGTGCTTGCGTCCATCTATGTACTCTAGTTATTTTATGATGTTATATATGTTTTTTTGATCTTTTGTGTCTTATGGATCATGTGTGCAAAAATGTATTTACATGCGTATGTCAATGTTCTTTCATATGTGTGCAAGATGCCAATCTAAAATTTGATTAGCTAGAGTATCTGTAATTTGGCTTAATCTCCTAGGAACATGAAAATATGTAATATAATCAAAGTTTCATTCTAAGAGATGTACCCTAAGGAATCATCAGTGTAACGTTGGATCATGAACCCAGTATACTCTGTTTAGTTGTGACACAACCAGTTGAGCATCGAGATAGACCCGGAGATGAGAGATACCCAATGACAAGGCGTCACGAATAAACTCAATAACTGCACTATACTCGGCGACATTATTTGTGGTGTCACCTAATCATATACCTCCGGAAGATAACAACTAGCCCTGAGATGTAAATATTACCCAAGCTGCGGAGGCAAGTCTCCGAGTATGTCAACTAGCACCGTCTGCATACCCAACGAACACCTCAGAATCACTTGACATCTTCCATATTGACGAAAGATAACATCAATGAGACGTCCATAACACTTAAAAGAAACTAAAAAGTAATAGTACAAAGACTATACATATGTTACAAAAAGTTACCCACAGTGACCTTCCTATGAGTAATACTTCTTGAGGTAGAGCCCATTTCTAGGCTCCACCAAAGCATTCCCTTCAAAATCAACCAAACGATAAGTGCCCTTTTTTAATACCTCTTTTATGATGAAGGGTCCGAACCACACGGGTTTGAATTTTCCTGCCCCCAGGGGGTCCTTATCTTGGTCATAGACCAGGACAAGGTCGCCTTCAAGGAAAATCCGAGGACGAACGGACCTATCATACTGACACTTGACCTTATGTTTGTGAGCCTTGTTGGCCAGGGCCGCATCATGATGTTGTTCATTGAGCTGCTGAAGGTGTACTAACCATTCTTCAAGTGGAGAAGTGTCTGGCAATAATTGTACTGCCAATTTTAGAGATGGGATCTGACATTCGATGGGCAAGACTACCTCTAGCCCGTAAACGAGTTGAAAAGGTGAGAAACCAGTTGCAGTCTTAACATATGTTCGGTAAGCCCATAATGCAGAGTATAACATCAAATGCCAATTTGACTTGGTTGAGCTAATAGTTCGCTGTAGAATAGTCTTAAGACTTTTGTTTACAGATTCCACCTACCCATTGGCTTGGGGGTAGTAGGGTGATGAATGATCTTTCCGTAACCCAAGATTTAATGTTAATTCAGTCATCATTTGGTTCTGAAAGTGACTGCCATGGTCAGTAACAATCTCTCTCGGGACGCCAAACCTTTCTATGATCTGGTTGAATAAGAAGAGAGTTGTAGTCTCTCCATCATATTTAAACGTTGGCATAGCTTTGACCCACTTAGTGAAGTAGTCTACAACTACGATGATATAGCAGTTCCCCCTTGCTGACGGGGGGTTGCAAGTAGTGTAATCAATCCCCCACTTGGTGAAGGGACCAACTGTGATGACATGAAACATAGGAGCAGGATGTGCCCGTATCTTCCGAGAGAAGACTTGGCACAGATGGCACTTCTTGACCGATTCTATACAATATTTGATAAGTGTCAGCCATAAGTAACCTACTCATAGAATCTTTTGGGTTGTTGCCAACCCAGACAAATGGCTGCCACAAGATCTAGTATGGCAATCATTGAGCACGATGACTACCTCCTCATGTGTGAGACATCGATGTAAGATGTAGTCTACACCTCTCTGATACAACGTATCATTGAGTATGAGATAATTCTTAGCCTAATGGAGTATACGCCAATGCTCATCACGAGAAGCAGAAGTGGGGCACTTCAAATTCTGGAGATAGATAAGTATATCTCCATACCAGGGATCCAAAGATGTGATAAAAAACATATCTCCCAGGATAGGCGATTCTTCAGGCACAACGTCACCTGACTCAACCGAAAGTTCTGAAATAAGCTCTGTGAAGACCAAAGACTTTTTGGACTTCACTGAAATGAAGTCTAAGTCAAATTCCTAGAGGATGACTATCCATCTACTGATTTTTCCGCCTATAAACCGTCGTGTCAACATGTACTGGAATGGATTCATGACAGCAATGATGGTGGTCTTGCGAAACATAACATAATGACGGAACCGTTGAACGGCATGTACTGTCGCCAACACAAGTTTTTCGATATGAGAATAATTTAGTCCCGGTCCTACGAGGCCTCAGCTCAGGTAATAGATCACGTATTCTGAGAACAAATCATCTTCTTGAACTAAAACCATGCCAATGGTTGACTCTGTGGCAGCCAGATATAATAAGAAGGTCTTGTTATAGTTAGGTGGCCATAACATAGGTGCAGTTGTGAGTGTGTGTTTTAATGCGTCGAAAGAGCGTTGAGCAGCATCATCCCAATAAAAAGGAACGTCTTTCTTCAGTAAGTGCATAAAGCCCTTGGTGATTTCTACATAGTTGGCGATGAAGCATCATAAAAAGTTCGCCTTGCCTTGTAGACTCCAAAGTTCAAGGATTGTGCATGGAGAGGGCAACTGGATTATTGCCTCCACCTTGAGAGGATCGACCATGATCCTTGTTGTTGATATGATGAAACCCAACAAACGTCCTGACGTTACGTAGAAGGTGCACTTGTTTGGATTCAAGCGAATCCTAAAGTAGAGACAGCGTTTGAAGATTAGTCTAAGGTGTGTGGGATGATCCGTTCTCTTGCAAGATCGGGATGCTAAATCATCTAGGTAGGCCTCGACTATATGCTTGAGGTCATGAAAATAAAAAGATATGGCCTGTTGGAATGTGTCTCTAGCATTTGTAAGGCCAAAAGGCATCTTACGATATGCGAATCTACCCCACAGACAAATGAATTTCGTTTTCTGTTGGTCTTCAGGTTTGATTTGGATTTGATTATATCCTGAAAAAACGTCCATGAAAGAAAAGGCTTCGCAACCAGCACATTCATCAATGATTTGGTCAATGAATGGTGTTGGAAAATTATGTTTGGGACATGCCTTGTTCAAATCACGAAAATCGGTACATACATGAATCGTGCCTTGTTTTTTATTGACCGGCATAGGATTTGAAACCCACTAAGTCAAATGGATAGGATAGATAAAACCTACCTTTAGCAATTTCTCAACCTCAATCTTGATGGCTACTACTTTCTTGGGATTAATTGGATGAAGCTTCTGTCTGACAGGCTTGGCATCAAGATAAGTTGTGATTTCATGTTCAATGATTTTTGGATCAATACCTAGCATTTCCTCATAAGACCAGGAAAAAACATTGCGGAATTCTTTCAAAAGATCCATGTAGATTTGAATCTCTTCGGGGGAGAAATCCGCTCCGACAAAGACGTTCTCCACGATGCCAGAGTTTCGGGAGATGTTGATTGGTATAGTTTCACTGATAGTTTCCATATTTCCCTTAGCATAAATTCATGTGTAGATAAGAGATTAATATGACATGGCTGATCTCCCGTCATGGTCATCGTGAATTCTCCTACTGTGATTTGGCTTAACTCGAGGAGGAAATATGATCTATGATGAAGATCTTCCCAAGGTTTGTCCAGACTAGTCATTGCTTCGATTACTGCTTCATCAGAAGGAAAGACTAAGTCTAATGAATCAATGCTAGCGAGAGAACCCTGAGCCCAAATAGGCTCTAGAAGTGGATCTAACTCTTGTGCAGGAGTCAGATCAGTGTTAGCTGAAGCTTGCTGGATTAAAGAGTATGCTACTTTAGCGATAGACAAGGGCATGGACATGCCTGGGTGTCCCGTCTCATCCATCGTGGCTGATGGGGAAGGAAGAATCCATGGATCCTCGAAGTAAGTCGTGCGGAACGACGAAACTTGAAAAATCTCAACCTTATGGTGATTAGATATAAATTTGATATCACCGTGAGGAGGTGGGTAATCAAAGGTACCCATCAAGGATGGGCACAAACCAACTCCTACGTTGACGACACCTGGTGAGGATTATCAATCATTGAGACCGTGGATGCCCCCAAAGCTGGGTCAGGTCTGGAGAAAGACAATTGATCAATGGTCACTATCTGGCCCTCGTGTGGAAACAACAAGACCCAAAAAATTGTAGCAACCACAGCTTGCATAGCATAAGTCCAACTCCATCCTAACAAGAGGTTATAGTCAAGGGGAGCATCGACTACCTCTACTTCGACACACACGGTTTTCCCTCCTAACTGCACAGGGAAAGAAGGAACGATGCCATGTGGTTGGAAAGAATGACCGTCGAAAGTAGTGAGGAGAGTAGGTGATGGAGACAAAACGGGCTGGCCAATGGCCTTCCAACATGCCAATGACATAACGCATGTTGAGGCGCCCTCTTCGACCATCGTGCGGAAAATATTCCATGTAAAAGTTTTCGTGGGGTAAGCCACTACTATATGAAACGCTACGTGGTAAGGCAGATGAGGTTTTAATTCGGTTGTATCTAACATGATGGTACCTGGATTACAAGTCTCAATAGAGTCCAAAGTGGTTAACAAGGTTTTTCTCTAAGAAGGGAAACTTTGGAGGACCTCCAAAGCAGACATTGCACAAGGGGTTTGTGATAAATCCTCCACCACAGAGTAGTTTTGGGCAGCCCTTGCGTTTGGGTTATGAGAAGCTTTTTTAAATGAAACTTTTGGAATGCATGTCATTGTTTCTCCCAACGTCTTCTCAATCTGTAGAGGAAGAGATAGGAGGTCAGCTTCTTTACCCTTCTCAGAAGCGCTTGGTTTACTATAATTGTGCGCTCTAGTCGATATGAAAGAATCACCCCTAACCATATAAACTTTCGCGGATGAGGGGTTGTTCAGAGGAAAGCAGGTTTCTTGGCTACATCCTTCCGTGCTTGCAGAGGCTTGAGTTAGATTTTTCCCATGTTGAAATGGGTTCGTCAACACCGCCTGTTGTTGCTGCGTGACAAATTTTTGGGCCTCTGGAAGTCGAGGACATAGATGGGTCGGGTGGTCTTCCTCACATAAGTTGCATGGATACCTTGCCTTCTATTTTTCAGTGTTGTCCCCACCAGCATTGTCATTGGGTTTTTATCCCCCTTACCCTTATTTCGTTGTTTTTTCTTCCCTTCAGGCTGCTGGGTGGCCTTTGGGTTAGTCGACTGCACTGTGTGTACTTATGACGTTTGGGTAGGGGGAGTAGCCAAAGAAGTAGTTTGGCTGGCCGTTGTGTGTTGTATGGATAACTGTTGCAACTACTTTGTCAATTGCTCAGTGGGCTTGGTTTGTGCTGAACCGACAATACCATCGACATGCGGTCCAACTCTCTTTCTAGTTTTATCCAGTATTGAATGTGGTGCATCGGGCAAGATGTTGTATAATAAACCAGACTGAGAATAGATGAGCTCAAACTGTTGAGCCCTCATGATGGCATCTTCTTCAGAGAAAACTATGGATGTCGCGACGTCTTTGGACAACTGCAGGACCAAAGACTTAAGGAACCACTCAAGCAGGAATGTTGGGGGGACTGGTACTTTGATTAAACTCTTTAAGCATCTCCATTCTCGGATGTGATCAGAGATATGGTCTGCTGTTATCTGTTCGAAATTGGCGAGCATCTCTGTGCCAGCATCGTATCTCACAGGTAACTGGAAATGGTTCAGGAAATCCATCGCCAGTTCGCCAAAGGAAGAGTATCTTGAGTGATCGAGCTCAATGTACCATTTCACAACACTCCCAATGAGAGCACGTTGAAACAATCGCAACTGTATGGAGTCATCTTTCAATGAGTTATATGAGCACCAAAGACGGAAGGTAGTCACATGATCTCCTGGATCTTCATTAGGCTTGGCTTTGAACTTTGGAATGTCCGAAGGCAACTTCGTTGGCATAGGAGGCCAACGCGAATCGTGACAAATAGGTTCATTCAACAACCTTGTCAAATCTGGCAAGTGTAAATTCGCCAGGAATGGTAGTTTGGGTTGCTGCTGATAACCGGGGAAAAAGGGACCTAGAGTTTGACTAGCACCAGGTTGCCAGGAAAAGTTTGGCTGCTGGCCCGGATTTTGGTAGAAACCATGGCCCTGGCCAGCGTAAGGATTTTGCATATTCGGAGACATCATCAGTTGATTTCCCAAATAGGACATAGATTGTTGGTCATGCATTGTATTCAAAGGAATTTGGGAAGGATTACCCCATGCCGGTCCCGTGGTGATAGGCACAGTAGTTTGTCCGGGGCTCAATTGATTGTGGAAAGAATTACCCTAGATCGACATTCCGGAGGAGGGAATGAATCCTTGCCCTGAATTCCAAGGTCCTGCTAAGTTTGCCCCCTGTGTAGGAATAGTACCCTGCACAGGAGTAGATTGTCCAAAAATGGGGTTACCCCTAGTCGGGAAAGCGGTTGATGAGAAGGTGTTGTTACCAAACATTTTGTTCTAAGAAAACGGTGTCGAACCTACCAACATACTATGCGAAGGTGGTCGTTGACTCCCCGCTCCAAATAAACTATTGTGTGTAGGTTGCCCGACGGATTGCTGATGCGAGCCACCAAGTGAAGGGGACGAAGGAGGGATATGACCTCCTCTGTAAGGAAAAGCGTTAAAAGGGACAGGAGTGCCCCCCATGTGACCTTCCAGAGGAGCACTAGAGCTCCCTGCCCCCAGACCCAAAGTCTGTAAAGTGGAGTAGGAAAGTACAAGACTTGTACCCGAACTAGGCATACTGTATAAGAACGGAGGGCTTGTCGCACTAGGTGTGAAAGGGGTTGTGGCCACTGCCAACGATGAGTTCGAACCACTGTGCGAAGTAGTTGCTCCGACCGACGACGGTGGGTTAGGAGATGAAAGATCTCCTATGGTGACAACCGTGGTGGGAATTGAAGAATTCCCAGAAGGATTAACAACATTTGTTTCCATTGTTGTGTGCGACACTGTGTGGTGCTCGTGAAATTGAATTGGTACAAGAAAAGGTGCCAAGAAATCAGTGGTTGGGGTTTCAACCGAGCCAAGAGCGGTTTCTTCAAGGTCCAAAATGGTCGATTCCTCCGGGGGTTGTTCGGGCACAATGGTTTGTAACCCGGTCGCTTCAAAAGACCCTTGTTGGTCTAGCTTCCGCCTTAATGGTGGCGGGGGTGGCTCCAATGTAACCGGCGATAGGCCAAGAAGCCTTCGTGACCAGCGGAGCTTAGGATCCTCCACTGTGTGAGAAGATCCAAGACACTCTGAGGTAGTCTAAACACTTAAAAGTAACACCCACTACAAAAGAATCCCTAGAAGATAAGACAAGCAAACACTAAATTAATTGGAAGAACAGTTACAACAACCAACACTAGAGCAACTTACCGGTGCAAGTGCAACTCGAACACGGAAGCACCCTCTAGGTATACTCTGCAAAGCATGGCCTGATATCTATCCTAGGTACCACGGTATACCCCTGCAGTCACCTGTGTATGTCCCTAACAAATATCGGCAACTAGGTTGCCAGCATGCGAACAATCACTAGGCGGGTACAGTGGAAAGTCGGGTAGACCACAATGAGTAGGGTATCGAGCCCGAAACCTGTCAAGGGTATCGAGAGAAAAAGTTCTGGAAGACAAATGAGGACCTCGAATGGATTCGAGACCCACGAAGCCTTGTGGCAAATGAAAACGACGGAATCCCAAAACAAGCCCTCTATATGTGTTCTCCACTACGATTGGTCCGGCTTTGGAGGGGTTATCTCCACTACCTTTCGGCACGCGACCTCATGTTTATCCCCTGTGTTAGAGGGGGGTCCCAGATAAATTTCATGAAACTGGACTTAGACACTCCCTATCTCAGACTCCAATGTTTGATTTTAAATGGCCTTGAAGAGTTTCCTCTCCAACCTAATCCGAGGCCCTAGTCCTGAACTAGTTTGTGAACCCTAAAAACATAAAAGTCTAGTATATTTTAAATTTAGCATTACTTTTATGGATTTGTCTTACATCAAGGGGTATGAGGGTGAAACTGATGATGTGTAAAAGATGAAAGCAAAAAATGAATAAAAAAGCTGGAAACAAAAATTTTACTGAATGCAAAATTTCGACAACTTTTCAAAAAATATTTTTAATTTTTCTAAGATTTTGGACAACAAACTCAAAGGAATTTCACTCGACTACAAGCTACTTATGATCTAAGTGAACTGCAAAATAATTATGAAATAAAAGACTTTTCCCTGGCCTAATAATGCAGAAACACACTGTTCAACCAAACAAGAAAATGAAAAGATTTTTTATTTTTTTATTTTAAATGCTAGTAAAGCAAGAAAGAAAAATACCGACAAGCAACAACCAAAAACAATTTTGGCCTAATTGCAGATCACAAAGAATCAGATTAACAAATCATACAATAGAAATCCTGAAAACAATGACTCTCACACTTGTCTAAAAACCGTAAAAAAAAAATTATTTTTCTGACAACATTTTAAATGAGAAAAAGCAAGCTAAGGGTAAAATTAATCCTAAGCCACTGACTATTCAAACAGAGATTCAAACACCTGAGGGGAATAATTCTTATCAAGGGAAAGGATGATTGCCTTACCCTTAACAAAAAGTATCTTGTACAAGCACGCGACTGTTACTCAAACAGCACGCGTGCGAACGCGCGCTGAACAGAGACAGAGGGGGTGTACACGTGGGCTGACCTTGTACAGCCCACGTGCATATAAACTCTAAGAAAAAATGAAAACAGACAGACCAAACCAGGAAGAGACCACTGATATTGATAACCAGGATCCCTTGAAGGCTTGGATACTCTTTCTTAACAGAAAAACAAATAATGCATGGAAAAAAATAATAAGGCAAAAAAATTATGAGATAGGACTGTTATCAAACAAGACTTAGACATAATTCCAGAAAACCCCCTAAGAATGTGTGATTCTGACAGGGAAGAAGAGGAATGCCTCTGAGGTTCTCTGAACTTTACATGCTACTGCTACCTCTACAGCTAGCGTTCACACGCGGGCTGTAAGAGGATAGGGCACGGGTACACGTGTGTAGGCCTTGTGCAGGTCGCGTGTACCTCTGTGGGTCCCAAAAAACAAAATCAAGCAAAATTTAGGGAAAGCTGGTATGGAAAACTAGACTCCCTGCTAGCTTAGACTTTACAGAAACGAAAAGAAAAGATAGGCAAGAAAAAATAGTCTTTAAACTACCAAAAAACTAAATAAAATTCCAGGAACCCTAGAGAATCTCTCCAGTATGGTCTCCAATTCTGTTGTTGGGGAAAAACACCCTATGGACTAGCAAATAGAGTTCAAACTTTGCATGCAGGTATGACCGAATAGAAATTACTTTCTACCTTCATCCCTAGATTTAAATCCCCTTTTATTAGTAAATGCATGGAAAGATCAACCTACCTCGTTACCGGCGTTTGATGTCGATCCTCCGTTGTGCTTGATTACTTGTTCGCAGTACTCCTTCCAAATCTGAACCACATTTAAGACGAGCAACAACTATGCATGCATAAAAAGTTGAGACCGGCTACCGCTCCTTGAACCTGATTCTGGGCTCCTCTTCTTCTGTCCTCCAACTGCTTTTCTTTGAATCTCCTTTGGCATAAGGAAAGGCTAAAGGGTTGGGATAATGGGAATACGTAAATGGGCAGGGTTTCTTTGCTATATTTTTCCTCCTCCAAATGGTACCCCTACCCCTTCTTTTATAGGCTAGAAGGAGCTAGGTATTTGGACGAATCCTCGGCCATGCATGGCCGGGAGTTTCAGTTAACTCACCCATAGCTTTTTTTTCCGTCGGCAACTTTCCTTTTTTCATGCTTTTATTGGTCCACGTGGGTTTTTTTGGGTCAGCCAGCATGTACACGCATGCAGTAATGGGTTAGGGCGCGTGGGCCTTTATACAAGAGGATTTTCAAAGAGTTGTTCAGCAGGGTTTTTGGCAAAGAAAGGATATGAGTTGGCCTAATGCCAGGTAAGCATGTGTGGTGCAATTTAGGGTTATAACACACCCTCTAGCAACTCTAGCTCATATGCCACCTCCCCATTTCTCCTTGAGATGCGATAAGGACCATAAAATATGGGTATTAGTTTTTCTGCCCCTTTCATTTTGAGTGAGGATTACCTATAGTGATACAATCATAAATATACCAGATCCCCCACCTCAAGGATGTGCTCTACCCGATGTCTATCAGAATGCATCTTCTGTCTATTATGAGGCAACTACAAATTGTATCTGAGAACCCGTAGGATGTCCTAACTTTCCTGTATCCAATATTTTTATGTAGACGCCCTGTTGTCACCAAATATTTGGTCCACAAATGTCGAAGCGTGATAACCATACAAGGCTTAGAAGGGTGTCATCTTGACCAACATATGGAACGTGGTATTGTAGCAGTGTTCCCCCAAGTGGAGCCATTTAATCCATGCTTTATGTTGCACATACACATAATTTCTGAGATAGCTCTTTAACCACTTGTTCACAATTTCAGTCTATCCATCAGTCCGAGGATGATAATTGGTGCTTGGTGTCATCTATGTTCCGAACAGTCTAAATAATTCATGCCAAAATCCTCCCATGAATCGAGGATCCCTGTCACTGACAATATTGTGTGGCAACCCATGCAATCAAAATACATCTTGGAAGAAAATCTTAGCCACATGTGTTGTTGAATACCTGGAGGGTATGGAAAATAAGTGCGCAAACTTTGTGAGCCTGTCAACCACCACATAAATGCAATCCTTCCCCTATACCGGGGCAACCCAGTGATGAA
>ML794912.1:38566-54825 GCA_009831015.1 Picea engelmannii | reverse complement strand
TAACTAATGATTGCATGATTGGTTAACTAGGACTAGGTGGTATATCACTCATGTTTCTGTCAATCCATGTCCACATCTCTCTAGATCACTACTATGGCACATTATTTCAGCCATGTAGAGTATATCTTCTGTATTTTTCCATTCTCTCATTTGGTTAGTGCAATTATTTATTCTTTATCTTCAATTCTTCTCTTCTTCTCTCAACTTTGAAAGTTTTATGTTCATTGTTTCTAGATAGATTATCTGTACAAGTTTCAATCCAATTTCACATGGTATCATAGCCCATAGGCACTAGGAACAAGGAAAATAGACAATCATTTGCAGGTACATAAGATTGAGGAAATAAAAAAGAATGGAATTTTTGTAGTCAACACTTATTATGCCATACAATTACTTCAATTAGAAGCTAAAAATATTTCTTCTTCTGAGAGAATGAGGCTTATATTGAATAACCATGGCAACATAAAATGAATCCACATATGCAATCAAAAAATAAAAATACTTCAACTGCATGGACGATGCCTTCAGTCTCATTTGCATGTCCATCTATCTCGAATTATTGTTTCATGTTGAATCTTCCACTAATCCAAACGAGGTTTGGAATACTATAGAATGTATCTTTAGAAAACAGGATGAGATGCATGGCCTCATGCTCGAGATTGAGTTAAAATCATTACATCCAAGCAGTTTTGAGAATATCTAGGACTTCTTCATGAAGTTCTAATCCTTACTGCTTCAACTAAAAGGATGCGGGATCAATAAATCAAAGCATGAAAAATAGTTGATTCTTGCTATTCTATCAAAGTTTGGTCCAGAATATGTCGTCTTTGTCTCCACATTTCATACAATGAGGATTACATTGATGTAACTTTGAGAATGCCCGCATTGGATATATTCATTGAGTCCTTGATGCATGAGCAAGACAAGCTCATCAATATGGGAAAAATAAAGATCTCCAAAGAGCATGCACTTTTTGTGCATGAAAACAAATTATCCAACTCGGAAATCAAATAGAAAGGAAATGGAAAGAAGGATCTAGATCCAAGGAAGAGAGGAAACTGCAAACCTTTCGATGAGTCTTCCAGCTCCAAAGTAGTAAAGGGAAAGAAAGGGAAATAAAAATGCATTTATTTAAATCATGGTTACCATCCTAAATATGCATGCATGAATAAAACCATTGACCTCATGGTGAAAACACTCCAACAAAATAATCTTGGGGATTGCATTCTTGAAAACACTCAGAAGAAGCTAAGAGAAAACACACCATAAAATCGAGGTAATACACATTCTTTGATTGCAATTAATTCTTCTCTATATGTATGGATCATTGATTCAGGATCATCACACCACATGGAAGCCACAAAATATGTCCTTTCATCTCTAAAAACATGCACGGGTCCTCCCATTCTCATTGGAGAGGAATCTCTAGTAGAAGTCTCTGCAAAAGGGAGAATGGAACTAAAAAATGGAAGTTTCAAGAATGTGTTGCAAATTCTAAAAATATCCATAAATTTACTGTCCATGTACAAAATCATACATACAGGAACATGAAAAAGGATGGAATTCACACTAGGTTCCATGAAAATATTTGAAATGGAAGACAACTCCAAAATTGTCTTAGGTGAGGTAGATCATAAATCTAGATTGTACACATTCTCTAAATTTGTTGCTAAATTAGATTCCACATCACTACTAACTCATTCCCATGATGATAGTAATATTTGGAATGGAATATTTGACTGTTTAAATTTTAGGTACATGTAGAAACTCATCAAATAGGGGATGGTGGAAGGTTTTCCAGACATAACATTTTATGATGGAGTTTGTCAAGGATGTTTTCTTAGCACGTTCTTAGCAATCATACACAACAAAATTTTGTGAAAGGCAAGGCATGGAGGGCCTCCTCTCCCTTGGAGCTTGTTCACAATGAAATCATGGGGACTTTCCCTCATTCTTTCATAAGCAAGGTCATCTATGTGTTGAATTTTATTGATGATTGGTCATGGTACATGTGTGTGTACTTTCTCAGAAAAAATCTGAAGTGTTTGAGAATTTAAAGGATTTCAAAGCACATGTAGAGAATCATTCCAGGAAGATGATTGATATCCTCTACAAAAAAACCTCACATATAATGTGGGGGAGTATGTAAATAACGATGCGCAACATCTTTGTGATGAAGCAAGTATTCAATTACAACACATAGTTCCATACACTTCGCAACAGAACAAGGTAACTAAGAGGAAGAAACAATCGCTAAAAGAAATGGCAAATTACATGTTACATGCAAGGTCTCTTCCCTCCAAATTTTGGGTTGAAGCCATCAAATATGCCACGTACATACAAAATTGATCTCCTCATAAATATGTGAAATAAATGACTCCTTTTGTATCCTGGAGCAACAAGAAACCGGTAGTGAAACACATCAACATTTTTGGATCACATGCATGGGCCTGCGTACCTTCGAAAAAGAGGAAGGATTTGGAGCCTCACAACAAGGAATGCATATTTTTCGTTATCCCAAGGGTGTGAAGGGATATAGATAGATATATCCTTCAATATACAAGTCAATCATTGAAAGGAGTGTCCATTTTGAAGAAATTCCCATGTATGCCTCTCAAGAACAACATGCAAAAACTTTTGTACTTCCTCTTTTACTAGATATTTGAGATGAATCAACCTTCCACTCAGATCAGATTTCATATTTGATCTTCCCAATGAGATTCCGAAGATCATGAACATGCATATGGATATCTAGATCCAAACCCCAAATGGGAACAATCCACCCTATATGCAACAAATTATCTTGTGGGGGTTATAGTGGATCTGAGGAGGACAAGATCCCAATTTGAGGAGGCACCACATGCACTCATAGCCACAGAACTGGTACCTCCCATGAATTTCTACATGTTTCTAGCCTCAAAACCTCATACCTATTCTAAGGGTGGAGGGAATCCCTACTGAGAAGTAGCTATGAAGGAGGATTACAAATCCCTCCTCGAGAATCAGACTTGGTATTGTTGGGGAATAGGGTGGAACATGACATGAAATAAAGAACACAATATTGTAGATAATTGAAGAGGAACAATTTTTTTTGAAGATAAATGGTGGTCTCTAAAGACACCATTACAACACTTAAGTAGAGTGCCTTGTGATTAGAACATCATAGTGCATGTTTCACTTCTTAATCTACATGATTTATTGCACAATATCCATGATGATAAGGACCCAAAGGGGTCTTCTTTTTATAGTCTCAATATCTAACCAACTTCCATAAAATCCAAAAGATCTTGTCCACATATAACTGTCATCTATTAGAGTTGACTCTGCTAAATCCGCACTAACAAGTCGTCTCAACAAGGGTTCCCAACTTGACCACCTATGTGTCCAAATAGTAGTCGATTTCTGGTTCGATCGATCCACCACCCGATAATCTTCGACTATTGGTTGACTGTCTGACCGCCAAGCAGGTTGACTACTTGATTGACTAGTGAAGAGTGTTTGTTGATCACCTGACTAGTTGTATCCAAATGTAGGTCGACCTCTCTAGTGAATGAATCCAACATATGTGTGATGAACCATCAATTCTTGATTTACCAACACCCCCCCATAAACACATAACTATGTAGATTCAGGAGGTGAAATCACATCATTATGACACCATACCATAATTGCATCTTCTTGAAGCCCAAACATCATGTAGAGATTGATAAATAAAGATTCAGTTAAATTTTTGGTGAAGATATCAAAAACCTGATTGTTTGTTCTGCAATATTAAAGAGAGACAACGTTCTCATGAAACAAGTGTCCCAAATAGTGAGTATGAAGCTCAATTTTTTTTATCTTATTGTGGGAAACTAGATTTTCATGAACTTGTATAGCACTCTAGTTATCACAGTAGATTGTAGTTGAGATCTAAATAGGAAGGCCAATTTATCCAAAAATTTAGTGAATCCATACTACTTCAATACCTACTTGAATTACGCCATGTTATTTTGCTTCCGTAGTTGACAAAGAGACTACCTTATGTTTCTTGCATGACCACACCAATGGTCTAGAGATATAGTGAAACACATAGCCAGAAGTGGAATTATGATCATCGTTGTCACCATCCCAGTTGGATTCGATGAAGACGATTGGCGAATTTGAACTTCGAAAATACTTGATACCAAATTTAGTTGTACCCTTGAGGTAATGGACAATTCATTTGACTTCTTTCCAATGGCTTTCTTTAGGGTCCTACATAAAATGAGAAACCACAATAATATAAAAGGAAATTTTAGGTTGACTACGAGTAAGATAAATAAAAATGTCGAGCAATTGCCAATAAAGAGTAGCATTGATTGCAGGAGTTTGATATTTTTTTGTAAGATTTACCCCAAACTAAAAAGGATTGGCACAAGGATTGCAATCAACCATCTTAAAACGTGTCAATAGATCCATCACATATTTATAATGAGAAATGAAAAATCTATCACAAAGTGGTAATACTTGAAGACCCAAAAAATAATGCAGAGTACCCAGATTTGTCATGTCAAAGGAGTCAACAAGATATTTCTTCAATCTAAGGATGTGATCAATATTATTTCCAATAGTGACTAATTCATGTACATATACAACAACAATCAAGGTGTCTCCATGAAGGTGGAGTACATACAATCTATGATCAGATTCACAAAGTTTGAAACTAAGTCGAAGAATAAAATTTTCAATCTTATCATACCAACATCGGGGAGCCTTTGTCAAACCATAAAGAAATTTATTGAGTCGAAAAAAAAAAAATTGAATCTCTCACAAAACTAGGTGGTTGTCCCATGAAAATTTCTTCATACAATTCTCCATGAAGAAATGTTGTCTTCACATCCATCTAATGTATTTTCCATCCAAAACAAGTAGCAAGGGAAATAATCAGTCAAACATAGTTCATCTTTGCAACAATGGAAAATGTTTTAGTGTAGTCAATTCCTTCTTGTTGAGAAAATCCATTCACAACTTGTCATGCTTTATGTCTCTCAACAACAACTTCAGATGTAAATTTGGTCTTATAGACCCATTGACACTTCACAATGTTCTTTCCTTTCAGTCGAGGAACCAAGTCCCAAGTATTATTCTTAGAAAAAGAATCAATTTCTGTATTCGTGGTTTTCTCCCATTTTGGTCATCCTTCAACATCTGATTCAGAAACAAGATCACGAGTTTCAAGTAAATGAGTCATCAAGGAAATGTTGGCATGTTGTTTTTGGCTTAGAGTTTGCTGTCTGGAGGAGGGATCTCCACCAACAACTCCAACAGATTCAATTGTCTTGGAAACCAATATAGGTAAAAGAAAATTTGGTGAACTTCGTTTCACTTCATCAAGTCGATCAGAAGTAGGAGGATATTCAATCGGCGGGCCAATTGAGACAAAGGACGATGAACTAGTCAACTCAAAGGTTGATGGTCAATTCAAAAATGGGAAAACATTTGACTACCCAGATGAAGGAATAAAAAATGGAATAGGAGAACTAGTGTCAAATACATAATTAAAGGGTTCATCCTATGGAAATCCAAAGGATGAATTTAACAACTTAACACTCGAAGACTTCTCATCAAACCATACATTTCTTCTCATAATAATTTTTTGTTTGACAGGATCAAACAGTCGATACGATTTCAACTCTTTAGAGTATCCCATCGTGATTCAAGAATGGATATTTACATCCAACTTCTTTCTACAATCATAGGGGATATGATCCCAGGAAACACATCCAACCACACGGAGGTGTCTGACTGAAGTATTATTCCCATACCATCACTCGACTTGAGTCATAGAAGAAGAAAATCAAGTCAAGATGCGATTGAGATGATAATTTGAGCAATACATCACTTTAGTCGAGAAGTGAGGAGGAATTTATTTAGCCTAAAAATACATCTATCCATTTCAACTAACATCCAATGTTTTTGTTTTACAATACCATTCTGTTGATGTGAGTCAGGAACCAACTGATGTCAGTCAATACGAGATCAAAGCAAGTATTCTTCAAAAGGTCGATTTACGTACTCACCACCATTGTCTGATATTAGGAATTTGATGGGTCAACCACATTTCTTTTCATCAAAGGCCAAAAAATCCTTTAACTTCTCAAGGACAAGGTTCTTATTTTTTGGGGAAATGACCTATGTGAAACGAGAGAAATCTTCAATGAAAGTCAAAATGTACCTTGCACCTGCCAGTGAAGGTATATTAGTTTATAAAACATCATTGTGAACCAACTCTAGTAGGTTTTGTGCTTGCCACTCTTTATAGGAGTCGAATGGTTCTTGATGATGCTTTCCATGTATGCATCCCTTGTAGACTCCTTCAGAGAGAAACACCTTTGGAAAACCAACAAACATGTTATGAGTTTCCAATGTATGCAAACTTCAAGCATTCAGATGTCTAAGTTTCTCATGAAAAATTTGACTTCACTCATCGATGTGAGAAACAAGTGCATATCGTTCAGTGTCAAGTCGATTTGTGTCTCAAAACTTTTACAGAATATCCATCGAGTCGATAATCCCACCAACAACAATTGACTTTCCTTTATTTAATTCATGAACATAGAATCAATATGGAAAAAAATCCATCACCTTACCTATCTTTGTTAACTAAGAAACATACAATATATTAGCACTAAGATTTGGGACATGATAGACATCAAGAATATTCCCATGTCGATAAGAAACATCACCCTAATCAACAACATCGAGAGAGAAATCATGAGAAACATATATTTTCCTCTCCTTATCTTCATCCAACCATGTGAATAAGGAGGCATCATTAGCCATGTGGTGAGTGCACCTAGAGTCGACCACCCATTTGTTTAGCATAGAATGAGAAAGAAAGGCTTGAGAAGTCTGGACTTGTAAGGTGAAATTATTAGTGGGTCGACATACTACAAACATGTCTCCTTCAGGGCGTTTACCCTTCTCTTCTAAATCATCTCTCTTCTTAGAAAAATTTCTCCACATGTCCAATCTTTCCACAGTACTGACATGCATTCATATTTTAACTTCGTTGTGGTTTTCTCTATGGTTTCTGGTCATGGCATGTAGGTTTCTATGTAGAGGCATCAATATGAACTATATTCTTTGGATCCATCTTTTCCTTTCCCTTGATAAAGTGGTCCTGATGTTTACCACCAATCTTACCTTCTTCAAGAAGTTTGTGCTAATCGATAATCAAAAGGCCAGATAAAGCTTCAAAGGTGTAATCCTTACCATATTCCTTGTGTTCTTTCTAGTTGGTGTGGAAATTCGACATGAACATGTCGAATGGTGTTATCAAGTTCATTAATACTATCTTGATGAGTTTTCCATCCTTCTTCTGACATTTGTTTACACATTCATCCAATTTAAATTATATTTTTTTGGTATGCGGAAAATAATACTCCATTCTCTCAAAGGAATGAGGTTCGAGAGAGATAAACTCTTTCTCCAATTGCATGACATGGATCTCATCGAATCGATTGAACAATGATTTTAGGTTCTTCCATACTTGATGAGGATAGTCGATTCCACTAAGGTGAAATCGAATCTCTTGAAATATGTAGGTCGTGATGACCCCTATAGCCTCATTATTCTTTCCATTAAAAATGAACTTCTCTTTATCATCTATTGGATATAGAATCACAACCTTGTATACTCCCACAATCCTTTGCTCTTCAGTAGGGTTTCCATTTTTGGTGTCCATACTACATAATTTGATCCAATCAAAATAATAGGATCAATATTTGAAACCATCTTTGATATCTAGACAGATACTGGTCTGTTTCAATAAGTTCCAATCAATGAACCACTTGCCCAGAGTCAATCACACAATAGATATGACTCAACAAGGTTTGCAGAGGTCTAGGTTATAAAACATCGGATATGATACCATGTTGGGGAATAGGGTGGAACATGACACGAAACAGAGAGAACGGTACCATAGATAATCAAAGCGGAACAAAAAATTTCAAAGATAAAGGGTCGTGTCTAAAGACATTGTTACAACACTTAGGTAGAGTGCATTGTGATAAAAACCTCACAGTGCATGTTGAGAATCTTGATTCACATGATCTATTATCCATGAAGATAATGAACCAAGGGGCATTTTTTAATAGTGTCAAGATCTAACTAACTTCCATAGAATCTAGAAGATCTTGTCGACATAGAACCTTAAGCTATTAGAGTTGACTCTGTCAAATCTGAACTGTTGATTCAACTTGACAAGGGTGCTCAACCCAATCACCTATGCATCCAAATCATAGTTGATTTTTGGAATGGTCGATCCACCACAAAACTATCTTCGATTGTTGGTCAATTATCTGACCAATAGGCATGTCAACTACTCGACCAACTGGTGAACTGTGTTGGTCGATCACTCAACCAATTGTATCCATATGCAAGTCAAAATCTCAACCAACTGAACCTAGGATATGTGTGATGAACTTTCAATTCTTAATGTTCCAACAACAACTTGGTTTTGCTTCCTTCAGATAGGAATCTTGTTAGATGCAAAAGGGTTTACATGATGAATAAAGAAGCAAATGGTTATGTGAGTAGGTACAAAGAAATATTGGTGGAAAATTTATTTCAACAAGCCCATGGGATTGATTATGATGAGACATTTTCTCCATTAGAAAAAATGGACTCCATCCAGTTGGCTCTCACCATTGCAACAACAAGGAGGTGGTAGATCTAGCTAATGGATGTGAATAATTCCTTTCTTCACAGAGATCTAGAAGAAGATATCTACATGAAGAAATTGTAGGGGTACGTACAAGAATCCTCTCTAGTTTTCCGACTGAAAAAGTCACTCTATGGCCTCAAGCAGGAAACTAGAATGTGGTATGCTAGGATGGATTCTTACTTACTTTCTCAAAATTGTATTCATTGTAAATCAGATCCCAATGTTTACATGCTGAGAACTTGTGACTCTCTATTGATTTTAATGTGACATATAGATGATATATTAATCACAGGTAGCTTAGAGTCAATTATTTACGCAGTCAAGAATGTTTTGCATGACAAGTTTTCAATGTCATACATGGCTCCATTACACTTCTTCCTGGGTATTGAAATCATCCAAGCTGATTCATAAATCAAGTTGTCTCATACTAGATATTTCCTGGTCCATTTCAACATAACTGATTGTAAACCAACAACCACACAACCACACCTTTCTTATCAAAGGTCAATCTTGAGGATGGTGGGGATACACGATTGGTGGATTGCACCAATTACAAACATCTAGTAGGGAGCAGTTTCTAGGTACATGCAAGTGTCACATGAGCTACAATGGAAAGCTACCAAGTGCATCCTATGATATGTATAGGTTGCTACAGGTCATGGGATTCATTATGAAATACTTTTTAAATCATACATAATTATCTATACAGATTCAGAATGGGATAGAAATAACACAAATCACAAGTCCACTTTAGGGTACATACTTAGTATGAGATCCGGTCCCATTTGTTGGTCAAGTAAAACGAAATCGGTAATTTATTTATTATTATAAGAGGTCAAATAGAGAAGAGTTGATCCATGTGGATATTGGTGGCCACCCACCTATTACACTTGGACCCCCACCATTGCTTCTTTCAGTATTCTAGTTTCCGTACAGTTTACTATTTTTAGCAGTTTTTTGGGTCCTGAACTTTTGGAGCCGTTTTGAGGCCTTAAACGATGTTTTTGGGAAAATGGGGAGAAAAAAGAAATATAGATCAATGTTTCTCACCCAAAAGTTGCAGTCCTTGTATGTATATTTCTAACGATGTATGGAATGCGTCAAACGGAGATCGTATGCCAAAGTTACGTCCCCAGGAAGTTGGTGTACCAACTTACCCAAACAGGGAAGAATTTTGTGTTTTTTTCTCCTCTCTGTGCAAAAAGATTAGTCTTCACCTTCATGATTGATTGTGGATTATCTTAGCTTATTACCATTTATTGTGGATTATCTTAGATTATTACCATTTATTGTGGATTAGCTTAGCTTACTACCATTACTTGAATATGGAAATTAGTACAAAACTAATTATGAGTACAACTTCGTGATATGAACAATGTATCTGATTATGAACTACTGATTACACTGGTTTGAATCTCTCATTGTGTAGTAGCTAGTGATATTGCTTCCCATTAATTCCATAACATTCCATATTGTGAATCTCATCCTGGTACCAGAACAATGAACACTATAAAGAAGTAATTCCAGTGAATAGGGATACTACTAACCTCTACCCTATTTTTCCAGTTACAGTTAAAGGTTGTTGTATGAGCTATAACATAAGGTCATGAAGAAAACAACATAATTGTTAACTACAAAGGGAAGTATATAATACGAACTAAGGGCAATAGCTTAACCTGTAATACAAGGGGAATAGAGCCATTCCATTACTATGATATCAGTAATACAAGAATAACTTAGCTTAAGGTTCAACAAGGTGATATCATGTTACCTATTTACCATAATCAATATGTATTGTGATATTAATCTTATGTCTTATTAACTACATGGGATGTCACTAGAAAGCAATGGCACTAAGTATCAACACCTGTATTACACTTGTATGTGATTCCAATGCTTGTGTAAATACAAAGGGTAATAGATCACCATATTCAACTAGTATCTGATCCAAAGGGTAATATAACATTATCTTCAACTAAATGCTTGTGTAAATACAAAGGGTAATAGATCATTAACAAGGGTCTTTCAAAGGGTATATACTCTTATCCAATACATATGGTTTTTACTTACTCTGATTAAGAGAGAACTAAAGCAATGGAATCAACTTCATATCTTACCCGTATGAGCTATGTGAATATCACAATATAGTTAAGAGTGTATAGTCTAAATATAAGGTATAGGCCACTAATCACAAGAATTGTTGAATCGTTTGACTTTCTAAACGAAGATGCAAGTTCAAATTGCATTTTTTACTTTCTTGAATGAAGATGCAAGTTCAAATTGTATTTTTTACTTTCTTGAATGAAGATGCAAGTTCAAATTGCATTTTTGCTATGAGCTTTTCATTGTGTTTTGTTACATATTTTGGTGCATCTATTTTGGAGGTTGAGGGAATAACTATATTGAATATACTACCTATGTTTCACTATTTTTTTTCTATTTGTTGAGTGCTATATTAACGCATATTTTTCATAACATATTACAATGTAATATGTCATAACATATTACATTGTAATATGTTATAACATATCTTACTATAACATATTACATTGTAATATGTTATAACGTATGCACTGATATTAAAATTGAAAACAGATATTTTCCGAATTATAACATATGCATAGATATTAAAACATATGTACATATATTATACATATGCACATATATTAAAATTGAAAACAAACTATAAACTGTGAAATGTTTTTAAAACTGTTATTTCTTCTAACTTTGTAAATGAGGCTTTGACATGAAATATTGGTCCGTCTTTTATCAATTTTGCTATCAATGCAAAGTCATTGTTACATATTTCGATGTATCTATTCTGGAGGTTGAGGGAATGACTTCAGTGAATATACTGCCTATGTTTCAAAGTTTGTTTCTATTTGTTGAGTGCTATATTAATGCATATTCTTCATAACATATTACAATGTAATATGTCATAACATATTACAATGTAATATGTTATAGTAATATGACTTAGTGTTCATGATATAAGAGTTAGTTATACCAAAAGTCTGATTTGGATCACATACTTTAAGAGAATGGGTTAATATATCACATATATAGAACAATAAGTTTATTAAGAGTCATCTAATTCAAGTAACTTTTATGCTTACTACTTCTCTCCCATACTCCTCTTACATTTTCTATCCTTTGTCCAAAATTGTTGTTTCCATGATTGTAAAAGTCTTAAGTCTCAATTATAGTTTTATAATGGATACCATTGTTTTTGGGTTTCCTAGTAGCCTTGCCACACTCTGAGAATCAATTCTTCAAAAGTTTAACTTCTGCAAGTTCTTGGAAAATACAATGCACCAACAGTTTTTAGAATTGGAAATGATACTCTAATATTACATATATGTAAAATGGATTTATAAATTGAATTCCTAAAGATATGAATTTTTTATAAAATACAAAATGTTTGAAATAAAAAGTTGGACAATTTGAAATTTTTATGAAACTATTATAAAATACAAAACATTTGAAATGATTGTGACTTAGCCGCAGGGGGCCAGCCATGTGGTCAAGCCATGGGCGTGCCCACAGCTTGGCCACAGGAATGGCCCCCCACGACCAAGTCACAACCAATTTTAATAAGAGATTATCTATGCACAGAAAAGCAGGGCATTTGAATCTAAATATTTAACACCTGAGTCAAAAACAGTTGATTCGTCTCATGGCCGACTATCGAGGCATAAACTAATCACTTAAATGCTTACTCTATTCTTAATATTTGATTGTTAAATATCTATATCAAATTTAAAAACTTAATATTTGATTGTTAAATGTTTATATCAAATTCACTAAATCCATATTGTTTATAAATTATTTATTAATGTCTATATCAAATTCACATTTTAAAGTAAATCCATATTGTTTATAAATTTATTGTTTGTGTGTATAATTTGAACATATAAACATGTAATTTTTAAATTGTCTTCCTATTTTATTTTTAAATTTATTAAAAATAAAATTATATATATATATATATATATATATATATATATATATTCCATTGTATGTATATTTCACAAATATTCCATTATAAATTATAAGATAGAAAGTAATGTAGAGAAGTTATATGTATATTTGGTGGGCACTCAAATGATCAAATGAATATGTATATTTGTTGGGCACTCAAATTATCAAATGATTTTGTATATGTAGAAATTTAATTGACCAAGAATCACTCAGTGTTAATTTTAGTTGTTTAAATTGTAATTTTGAATGATAGATTCAGATGTAATTAATCTAAGATTGCAATTTGCAATGAAATAGTTGAACTTAGGTGTATAATTTGTTTTTTGTGATATTAAATGTTGTTTAATTCTTGAACTTAGATGTATAGTCTTTTTTAGTTGCAATAAATGTTTTATAATTCAATGTAGTTAGATCTACAGTGAACACATCTCACAATTACATAATTTAAATTTAAAACTGCATTACAAAATTTAAATTTAAATTACAGAATTTAAATCTAAATTATAGAATTTAAATTTAAATTTAAAATTGCATATAAATGTTAAAATTATATAACACATCTCACAAATAACAATTATTAGTTGAAAATGTTGTACTTCAAGTAATCAAACTGGTTCCACTACTCAAGCTATTAATTAAATTTACTTAAGCTAGTAGTAGTTAAGCAGGGATCAAAGAGAAAGTACTCATGCACATATGGCTATTTGATCATAGCGGGTGAATTAACATATGTGTAATCGCTATCTAGGCTTATGAAGAATGTACTTAGGGAAAAAAAATGCCTTATAATTAAAAAATTTGTACTAGGCAGTTAATTGGAAAAAAAATGGTAACTATGGGATAATTGTTGCATGTAGACTGTGACTTGGCCACAGGGCTTCCCCCTTCGCAGCCAAGTCACAGCCCGTGGACTGTGACTTGGACACAAGGAGCCAACCCTATGGCCAAGTCATAGGCATGCCACGACTTGGCTACAGGGCTAGCTCCCCGTGGCCAAGTCACAACCCGTGGACTGTGACTTGGTCGTGGGGGGCGATCCCTGTGGCCAAGCCATTGGCGTGTCCATGTCTTGGCCACAGGGCTAGCCCCCCGCGTCCAAGTCAGAACCCATAGAGTGTGACTTAGCTGTGGGGGGGTAGCCCTGTGGCCAAGCCGACGACATGCCCACGACTTGGCTACAAGGTTGCCCCCCCGCGGCCAAGTCACAGCCCGTGGACTGGGACTTGGCTACGGGGGGACAACCCTATGGCCAAGCTGTTAGCGTGCCCACGGATTGGTCATAGGGCTATCCCCCCACGGCTAAGTCATAGTAAAAATAACTATTTTAATTCAATTTAAATTATAAATTACAAAATTTAATTTACATTTAAATTACTAATAAATTTAATTTAAATTTGAATTACAGAATTACAGACTTACCTGCAGATCCAACTGCCCGTCCACCCGCAGGACCGCCCACCAACACAACCACTCCAACATGACAGTGCCTACAAACTCACTATCACTGACTCACTCAAGAACCCACTCACACTCGCAAAGAGCTCAAAAGAGCACAACAATTACGATGTGCGGTAAATATATAAACATGTTTTTGATTGAAATATTGTTTCATCCGAAAGAATATTTCGTCCGAAAAATAGTTCGGTTGAAAGAATATTTCGGACGAAATATTCTTTCGGCCAAAAAGAGGTTACCGGATGAAAAAAAATCTGGTTGGCTAAAATTCTACATGAAAATCGAGGGTGTCGTCACTGTATCGTTCGATTTGACGTTCAAAGGTTCGGTCGAAACATATTTCAACCGAAAAAAAATGTTAGTTCGACCGAAAAAACATCTTTCGAAATTTTGGATATCTGATTGTCACGAAAGTGTTACCCACCTCCATGAATTTACCCATATATATATATAATACAATGTTATTAAAACCACCCTAGAAACCAGAAAATAGAAAGAATGATGGTGTGTGTGTGGAAAATTATATGTCGGGGGCGGTGAAATTATATTATAGAATTGATTTAATACTAATGTGACATATTATAATGCACCAAGGTATAAAGTGAACTCGGTATTTACCGGGTCAATGAAATACTTTAAGTAAAACGTTAATAGGCAGGGCATTGAATTAATGAGGATTAATTATTAATAATATGGATTAAATAAATGAAATCCTAAGGTGTGGATTTTAATGTATTGATTAATTAATCTTAATAAGATTAAAAGGGTGGAAGGTGTTGTACCTGGTCCAGTGGCACGTAACCCTACCAATCCACATACTATCCATGTATGATGACACATAGCTGCCTCATGGGATGCCATGTCACCTTCCACGTGGTAATGTACAACTTGTTATTCTTAGGAAGATCGTTAAAGATCCATAACTTTTGATTCAGAGCCCGATATTGAGGCAAATTATATTTCATTGGAAGGATCTTGATGAGAAAAAGACAATGGAAGCCTTTAAATTGGGTGTTAGTCTAAGGAAAAAAAGAAATTGTTTTATACCCAATCCCTTAGAAAGTACTTAGGGGGTTGGGTGTCTTACAACTACGTTTGGATTCAAAGGTTGATTTTGTAATTTTGGTTCGCAGTGATACTAATTGTCATGGCCACAGTTTCAAACAAGTTGTAATGTTAAACCTAAATAAAGGGGGTTTCTAGTGCTAACAACACTTTTCATTTTGGGGTTAAATATTAAGGTTTTTGTTTGGAACAATATCGTTTGTCGACTCCATGATTTCAACCAAGTTGTAATATTATCACTAAAAGAAAAAGGGTGATACTAGTAGTGACACTTTTTGAAACTTGGGTAGTTTAACTATCCCCCCCAAAATGGTGTCATTCATAGTGCGACTTTTTGAAATGGGGTTTGATTTTGGTGTTTTTGACAAGAAAGCATGTTTTTTTGGGCCAAAGTTCTCATTTTCAGGTCATAGTTCTCATTAAGTCGGTAACTATGTTATATAACAAACCAAACATGAGTGAGAAAACAAAACATGTTTATTAAATAATGGGGAAGATGAAAGATGTTAAGTATGATCTGGGACATGGACACACTACACCTTCCTAGGCCTCTAGTAGTACAACTCAACCCAAGAGTGACAACACCTACCAAAAAGAGGACTATGATCCACCATGGCACAAGAAGGAAAATAATAACAATTCAGAGTTTTATGATCCATTATTATACTAAACCAATTTCCACCACAGTCATGAAAAATACATGAAACACTATCACCATACATGAGAAAGGAAGAAAGATATCACAATATCCAATACATTAACCCTCATCATCATAATCAATAATAGAGCATCACGTGTACAACATCATCATCATCATTGTTACAAATGAACTAAACCATGCTATCATCATCAAGAAACAAACAAAGGTGGGCACAAGAAGATTATCATGTAGAAAGATATGTAACATATGTTCTTTAGAAGACCAATTTGCAGTGCTCATGATTAAATGAACTAGAACATCATGCTACTAGGAGAGTGGTTCATCACCATACATGAGCAAGGAAGAAAGGTATCGATGTATCCAATACATTAAGCATCATCATCATATTCATCAATAGAGCATCATGCA
>ML794911.1:740469-765531 GCA_009831015.1 Picea engelmannii | reverse complement strand
CCCCATGGAAGGCCACAAGTCAAGAAAATCTTGAAGAAATGATGAAGGTAGTAAATACACAATGTTCAATTGAATACAAGTTTTTGTGTGGTGAAGATGCCTATGAAACACATAACAAATACCTATAGGGATCTATTGCGCATGAACTCAAGTCACTCTAACTCTAGTATCATAGCACCTCTAGCAGTGGAGTTCTTTTAAAACAAACCAAGATAGTGGGCTTAATACCTCTTGTAGGCTTTGGTACACCCAAACCCCATCATACCCAGTTAGATAGAGATGTGAATAGATTTCAACCTATTCAAATAACTTCTCAATAGTTGTATAACTTCACCTATCCTAAGATCTCACAAAGGAAAAATGTAGAACTAAAAACAAAACTTCAAACAAAGGTTATTTCCTCTCATACTAACATCAATACAAAAAATTAAACCAACCTCCCAACTAACTCTCCATAAACCTCTAAAAAAAAAGGTAATTATAAACCATAAATAGGGTTAAGGAAGAAATTATAGAATTAATGAAAATTAAAAGAAAAGTCACATTGATAGGTAATCACTAGCTTAATACCATAGTGATAAAACATTAGGAGCACATAGTGTCCCAATAAATCATTATTGTACCCCATTTGTTTCCTCACAAAGTCCTAGGGCTGCTAGGATAATTTATCCTCATTGACTTGGAATTCTTACTTAAAGTGTGACTCCACAATGATATTAATATTCATTCAGATTGCTTCCACATCTGACCTAGGTCAATGTAGGTCCCTGGAACAACATTCCTGTAACTCAAATGCCTTCTCAAATAAATTCATATCTCCATAAAAATTCATGTGTGTGACAAACAAGTCAAATCCATAAACATGATAGACAAGGCAAATCTTTGTGCATGGTAACAAGGAAAAATGATATACACCTCTTCAATGTATATATGATAACAAGATATCAACTCTAATCATAACAACATGTCTTCCATGATTCATGTAATAATAAAGTGATGATAAGTCATCACTTGAAGAGGTAATGGCACACTACTCAAGTGTGACAAAATAACATTAAAAAATGATAATAACTCATCATGTTTGTTAGTATAAATAAATAATTCCAAATATCATAGCTAGGTGATCAAAATAGACTAAGAAAAAAATGGGGTGCTACAAATACTCCACCCACCCACCCCCCTGCCTCCCCCCCATAAGAAAATATATCCTCTTAGTTGATTTAATTGCAAATAATTAGAGATAAATTCCCCTCATTTCTAACTCTAACTCCCATGTGTCATTAGTCTCTAAATAATTCCCCCATCTAACTTCAACCTAGTAAATAAATCTATGTCACATGTGATGATTCTTAGTTTTGATGATCATGAAGGGATCAATTGTAACCTAGGTCTGCACCCCTGCCTCTCCTTTCTCATTTCCCTATGCCTTCATCAAATTTCTCCTCTTCTAGTTGGTCAAGTAAGTTTCCCATTTGTTCAATGACTTGGTTTTCCTTATTGTCTTGCTTGACTGATTATTTGCGCAAAATTATTTATGTTTTCCTTGAAAGATAATTGCATGTCTGGTTTGAGTTTGAACTACTTGTCATCTTGTTTTCCATTAATTGAGCTTACAACAAGTTGACCAAGTCCTTTGTTTGCACAGAAAACATCCAAAGAAGAATGCAACATTCAAAAGAAGTCAATTTCAGGCTCAGATTGTAGGAATAGACAAGTTCAATTGCAACGGTGGAGATCTAGCAGGCCACAAAGATCAAAAGTTTCTGTACATTCAGAGTGTCAAAATCACACGGGGTTTAACATCAAGAGTGGACCGACGAAGTACCAGAATGCCAACACGCCGAAGTCCCGAACCCCAAACTGCCGAAGGAACATGGCATTCATCCACTGGAGGCGTGTGGCATTCATCCGCTGAGGAGATTTGGCACTTATTTGATGAGGAAACATGGATTTCATTTTAGGCCACGATATTACTCCGGGCTTGTACTACTCTGGGAGTTATACAAACTGTGCATGAAGAAAACTCCTGAAGCATGAAGTGTCGGAGACACTTGACACTCATCAGTTTAGACATGTGGCGTTGATTCATCAGAGACACGTGGCATTATTTTTAAGCACCTTGGGCACACCATCTGCTTGATTTCATCTAACATGTGTCACTCTCCTTCTGAGACACATCACTTTGGGCTCGTAATATTTCAGAATATTTTCATTCTTCATAGTCCAAAACTCCCGAATGTCGAGGTGTCAAAGACACTTGGCACTCATCGGTTCATATGTGTGGCACTCATCCATGAAGACAAGTGGCTTCCATATGGCACTGACATGTGGCACTCATCAATCACAACATGTGGCACTCATCTCAGGCCCTTTGATTGCATAATCCACGCTTTTTCCAGGTGACACGTGTCACCCTTCTTTCTACAACACATTAGAAATCAAACATTAGGCTGCCATGTCAAATTCAGGAGATCGTTCTTTGGGCGATATTCCTGCTCAACATTAAAATCTCCTGAACGCCAAATTTGGCGCCATCTCTAAATATGGTTAAATGGATCCTAAAGCTCTAATATCGTAGACAGATAGAACTTTATCATGGGTGCTAATGTAGCAGGGTCACCCATATCCCAGATCGAAAACAAGATCAACAACTCACATTCATTGCGGGGATGGAAAATGCTCGAACGTTAACATCCTTGAGAGGTCTCACAATCGAAACCACGGTATTTATAGAGGGGTACATTGAATATGGTGGTGGATTGTGGGAGTCTGAATGGTGTAGATCCAAACTACCCTCGACAACCTCTACAATCACATGCTTATATGATGCCAGGCCACCATGTCACTCCAAGATATTTTCACGCTGCACATCCAGCCATCTCCATTGGCCTCCAACAACGTGCATGCATTCCATGATCAATGCAGAACTTGACTCTGTCACTCTAAATTAATTTCTACGAAAGTCTTGGTTCATTCCAACACATGCGTCAACCCGGTTCCATTACTAGTAGCGGTTATCAATTATTCAGTTAAAGACTCTTAGTATAGAGAATAATAAGTGGTCTTTTGTGTGATAAGAACCACTCTTTTTATTAAGTCAAGTGTGAAGTATACATTGTTGTACTCCAACAGGTTTTAGTCAAGTTAATAAGTTTTTCTACAATAGTTAATGTAGAGTTAAGTCTCATTCCCAAATGGACGAGAGCCTCTGCAACTTTGATAAATATGCAGTTTATGTATGTTTAGAGGGTTCATTTTTGGGGGGAAAGGATAGCAATACAACAAATGGTTGGACCTGTTCAATGCATGGATTAAAGATCTCTACCTGGTGAACATACTCTTGATGACAATGTTTCTTTCAAATATTCATGTGTTTTTCTCTTATCTTGAATATAGTTTTTTATTTGTGCAAAGTACATTTCATTTCTTTTGGCTATTGTGTAACTTGTCTTTATTGATATGAAACCTAGGAAAACATCTAATTCTTGGTGAAGACCTGTTTTGATCCCAACCTGAGGGAGTAATTGTGTTTTTTATACATGTTTAATGTCTTGAAATAATATTTTAAGTATTAAACTTCTTGCGGTAGATTATTCATTGAGTGGTTTGTTGTTTCCCTTTGTTTTTCTTATTTGACTTATCTGTCATTTGTGTGCCACCAGCCAAGGAGGAACCTCATTGGTATCATTTTTCCAACCCCACCCATGCTCTTGTCCTGGTAGAACCAACCCTCTAACTGAACAACAAATTTAAAAAGGAAACCAACCATTCCAAACTTGAGGTGGCCTAGCTCTACCCTTTAGTAGTCAGGTGCAAACTTTAGGAACAACATATTCTTGCATCATTTCCAGGGAAAGGAGTAATGAAATATCTTTCCCTAAGAGAATGAAATTGAGTAGCTCTGGCCTTTAATGGTGAACAAATATTAGACACAGACAGACTGCCATCTTTCACCTGGAGACTCCATTGAGTATAATTTACGAAAGAAATATTGGAGCCCAGAAAGGGACTCAACAGATAAAAATATGAACAGATCAAAGCCACCAAATCTCATCATAACCTTGAAAAGGACACAATAGTCTCTGAGACATAAATGAAACTGATAAAATCCACCGTATCTCAGAGATATACCTCCCCCCTCAAGGGTAAAGCTATGTCCAAATATTCTACTTCTCTTCATCATCACGAGCAACTTGAATTTGCCAGCCCTCAAAATCACAATTTCAAGGAACCTCAGACATATTCAACTCCTAACTCTACTTCATCATCCAGTCCAACATCCATCCCTGTATCTCTGATAAATATTCAGATTCCTATTTCCCAAGCCATGGCTACTAACAGGATGAATGCCATAATTGATGCCAGATATGCACCCCTAGTTCTGGTGTAGGATTGCATGCACTCCTAGCCACAGATTACATGAAATATTTACCAAGATATAATGGGGAAGGAGATTTCACTACTGAGGAAAATCTGGTATCCTTTTACAGCTTTGCAGACAACTTTAACAATGACTATGTAGATGTGTGGATGAGGTTGTTTGTGCAGAGTCTGGATGGGGAAGTAAGGAGTTATGGGGTCTTCCTATAGCCTCCATAGAAAATATTGAGGCATTAGATGAATATTTCATAAAGAAATGGGGAGATAAGAGAGATTGTCTCTACTACATCACTGAGTTTGGGGCTCTAAAGACAAAGAATGGTGAATCTATTTCAGACTTCACCAAGAGATTCAATAAGATGTATGGTATAATCCCAGATGAGATCAAACAAACTGAAGCCTCTGCAAAGACCACTTATGCCAATTCATTTGATGCAGAGTTCTCCCTTCTGTTGAGGGAGATCAGATCCACCACACTGTTTTCCATGTAGGAAGCAACCATTGAGGTTGAATCCAATATCTTGGCATCAGATAGCTTAAAGACGAGATCTGATAAAGACAAGAAGAAACAGAGGGAATATTCCCATGACTCCTCTAAATCAACCACATATGATTCCAAACTTGATGAAATGACCAAAACTTTGAAGGATCTGACATCTGAAATAGCTAAGATGAAATGGGAATCCAAACAACCAAACAGATCTTTTCAAGGGGCTGGAAATAGAAATCCAAATTAGTTCAGAAGGCCTAATGATGCACCTCATATAATACAGAAAGAAAGGATGAATGTTGATAATCAAAGGGTAGTGCCTCCTTTCCAAGACAATCATATTGACGAGTAGATGTAGACAATGATGTTTCAGATGATACTACTGTACTTTTCAATGAAACAATTTATTATACCAGTCGCTTAACACAGCAAGAATATGAGGTAGCACAACTGTCAAATTAGTTTGATAATCAAATAGAGGAAAAGGGAGTTATTCAAAGCCAACCTCGAAAAGAATATGATTTGAGGACAAGAGCAGGGCCGCCCAAAGCGACTACCTATGATCAAAACAAAAAGGTTGAAGTCCTTCCCAAGCCAAATCCAAGGAAATATATGTCATCCAAATATTAGAAACTTCCCCCACCTAAACTTGCAATCCCTAAGGTAAAGGAAGTTGATAGGCCACCAACCTATTTCAACCTAGAACATGAGTTGAGAAAGATTGATATCCATGTGCCTTTGACATAATTGATGAAGAATGAACCTTTCAAAAAAACTATCATGAAATTTTTACAACCAACTACTTCTATTGTATATTTTGACATAATTAGTCTACAGGATGAGAACCCAACCATTACTGTGGGTCCACACATTGAATATGGCTCTGATGCTTCTCCACCATTCTATATATCTTTAAATTTCCATGATAAGATCCTGCATAACTATCTCATGGACTCAGGAGACTCACACAATGTTATGCCCAATTTTTTTGTGGAAGAACTAGGTCTGGATATCACCAACCCCTACCAGGACATGTACTCCTTTGATTCTATGAAGGTAAAATGTTTTGGACTGATAAAGGATATGGTGGTTTATTTGGCACAATTATCAATGAAGAGTGTAGTGATGGACATTGTTGTGGATGACATTCCCTCGAAGTTTGGTATTCTCTTCTCTAGAAATTGGGATAAGAAGGTTGGAGGATCATTAAAAATAGACCTCACTTACACCACCATCCCTGTATTCGGTGTGGAACATAGGAGGCTATACAGAGAGGTAATATTATCCTACATCACCAGTGACCATAAGAATCCAAACAATCACCCAATTTATGTTGTTGAGGGTGAGATTGGCTCATCTGTTTTTCATTTAAATGATGATGAACCCGAAATATTAGTTAGCCAATGCAAATATCAACCACTGACAGATCAACAAAAAAAAGAATGGAATATGTATTTCGATGGTTCTTCATCAAAGGAAGGATCTGGGGAAGGTATACTCCTCATTTCCCCTTCACAAGAGGTAATAACACTCTCTTATAAGCTGGAGTTTGAAACTACTAATAATATAGTTGAATATGAAGCTTTGGTGCTGGGATTTGAGGACTTCCAAAGACATGGCCATTGATTGTTTAGCAGTTTTTGGTGAGTCTAAGTTAATCATCAATCAAGTTAAGAACATTTATCAAGTTGAGAAACATAGTCTCAAGCAATACAAAAATGAGGTATGGGACCTGATCAACAATTTATTTCTAGCATTTAATATATCCTTCATCCCCAGAGAGGAGAATCAAAAGGAATATTCTCTAGCCTTGGCTTCCAGCACTATTAGATCTCCCATTGGTCCAAATATTAAATATCAAGTGTAAAACAGACATAGCACATCCATACCAAACAACATAAAGCACTGACAAGTATTTACTGATGATCTCGAGCTGCATAGGTTTCTACAAACCATCGATGAATTCTCCAATATCTCAATCGACCAAGAAAGCCAAGAAGGTGAAAATAATGAATCAGAAGATCAACAAACATCTCATCTGCTAGAGACAGTAGATGGCCATGATATTGTGGAGCTGAAATCCAATCACATTCCAAGAGGACTAGTGCCATTGGAGATGTTGTTTGACAATAATGATGTTTCCAGAGAAGCCACCATGTGTTAGAAAAACAGGACCGTGGAGCAATAAAATAAAACAAATTCGGAAATAAAATACAGAAGATACACAATACAATAGAGACACAGATATACGTGGTTCACCTAGTGTGGGATACATCCACCATATAAATTGATAGGTCCTTCCTTTATTATTATCCAACAAATGAAGGGATACAACCTACAAAAAACCCATTGTAACTTCCTCTTATTTCTCTCATAGTACCCTATCTCAGAATACAATATTCACCATAATGCATAGCCGCAATACATTTCCCTCATAACAGAGGGTTTCCTTCTAGGGAAAAAAACCCTAACATAATTTCTACTATTAGATTTGTGACCTTATAATGAACGGTCCAGATTTACAATGAAATTACAATATACATTTATAATGAAATTACAATGAAATTATGGTCCTTAACCCCGCAGATGGGGTAACCCCCCTCTACACTCCCCCTCGTGGAAGAGTGTACATACTTCATGGGGTATAAACACGGTTGAGAAAAAAATACCTATGAATCAGGAAGATAATTAGGCTCCACAACCAACACCATGAAGAATCAAGAAGAAGAGATATCAGATTGCAATTTTGGGACCAATGAGAATCCCAAGATCATCAAGTTGTCCAAATCATTAGCTTCAGAACAAAGGGACATGTATGTCAGTCTCATCAAAAGGTTTGTTGATACTTTTTCATCGTCGTATGAGGATTTAAAGACATTTGACACTGACATCATCTAGCACAAGATCCCTATAAAGGCTGGATCCAAGCCATTCAGACATAAGATTTGGCAATTTAATCCCATGTTGATCTCCATAATAGAGAAAGATTTGAAACGAATGTTACATACAAGGATTATTGTACCATTGAGGTACTCAAACTGGGTGGCCAACTTGGTACCTGTGAGAAAGAAAAATGGGGAGATACACTTGTGTGTTGATTTCCGAAATCTCAACAAGTGTTCTCGAAAGGACAATTACCCCCTCCCCAAGATGGATCATATTTTATAGAGCGTGGTAGGTGCCAACATGGATGATTTTAGGGGCTAAATTTCGCTCATGGGCTAATTTTCCATGGTTTTTCCAAAACCGAGATTCGCTATTTTAAAAACGATTCGCCCAAATTCTATAGGGTAAAATTATTTTACCTTAAAAATTGCCACGATTTTATAAAAATTGTATAAAATCCTTATAAATTTGAATATTTTTACAAAAATATCGCCAATCGTTTATAGTTGGCATATGAAGGATTAGAAATATTTGCCAAGATTTGTCCATTTAAAAATAAATTTCTATCCTTAAAATCATCCCTGGGTGCCAACAAGAGTTCCTTGTTATATGGATACTTTGGTGATAACCAAATAATCATGTGTGAAGAGGACAAAGAAAAAACAACATTCACCACGCCATGGGGAACATTCATGTACAACAAGATTCCTTTTGGGTTGATGAACATAGGGGCCACTTTTCAGAGGGCCATGGACATAGATTTCGTGGGGGGAAATGACAAATTTATGGTTATATATTTGGATGACATCACCATTTTCTCCAAATATGATGATGAGCATTTGTGGCATCGCAAATTTTCCGGAAATGCAAGAGATACAAAATATCCCTGAACCCTAGGAAGTCTCACTTTGCCATGATAGAAGGGAAACTCCTGGGCCACATCATATCAGTAGGAGGTATAAAATTGATCTGAAGCAATTCGATGCCATTCAAGAGATAGAAATCCCCAGAAATAAAAAGACTATCTAGTCTTTCATTGGTAAGATAAACTTCATAAGGCACTTTGTGCCAAATTTCGTTGAAATCCTGAAGCCTATCACCAACATGTTGAAGAAATATGATGTGATAAAATGGTCACCAGAGGAAAAAGAAACATTTTGAAGGATCAAGCAGGATTTAGTGGAAGCTCCTGTATTAGTCAGCCCTGATAATGCCAAATATTTCTTCATCTTCTCCTTCGCTTCTGAGGACACCATTGTTGGTGTACTACTGCAGAAAAATGGAGAAGGGCATGAACATCCCATGTCCTTTTTTAGAAAATCCCTCCGAGATTCTGAGCTAAAGTATGATATATTAGAAAAGAACACTTATGCACTGGTCAAAGAACTCAAGCCCTTCAGGGTATATATGTTACAATCTAGAATAACAACCTTTGTTCCTAGAAGCAGTGTCATAGATATTCTGGTCTAGCCAAACAATGAGGGGAAAAGAGGGAAGTGGATTGTCAAACTATTGGAGTATGACCTACACACAAAACCCACCAAGATGATCAAGGGACAAGGACTTGCCAAGTTTCTATCAGAATCAAATTGTAAGGTGCTAGAATTACATCAATTTTTTACCCAATTAGATGCACCCATCATATGACCTGGACAAGATAGCATGCAGGTATTTGAAAATTACTCCTCTTCACCTTGTTATAGAAACATCATTTATTTTCTGCAGCATCTTGAATGCTCTCTAGATGTGAAGAAGACAAAGGAAAGGTCCCTCAAATTGAAGGCTATCAAATTTTGCATCTCAAACCAGAACTTGTATTGGAGGGATCCTACTGGCATCTTGTTAAAATGACTTGATGAAAATGAAGCCAAACAAGTCACAATATAAATGTATAGAGGAGTATGTGGAGAAAACCAACATTGTAAGGCCAAAAATCTCAAGATCATAAGGGAAGGGTACTACTGGCCCACCCTTTTCTCTGATATATTTACTACTGTTAGGGATTGCAATGAATGTCAGAAATTTGTAGGGAAGCAAAAGTTACTATCACTACTCCTAAATCCTATCACAACTAGTGGTCCATTTCAGCAGTGGAGGTAAGACTTCATAGGTGAGATAAATCCACCCTCCATTGGGAAAAAAAAGTGGATTATCACTACCACTGACTATTCAACCAAGTGGATCGAGGTTGCACGCACCAGGAATGCCACTGACAAGGTGATCATGAATTTCCTGGAAACCAATATTTTTTCCAGATTCAACTGCCCCAACAAGCTTATAATAGACAATTCTCAAGCATTGAAGTCCAAAGTTGATCTGAAAATAGGGGCCTAACTTGTTTTTCTATGCAAGCACCCTCTACTCCATTAAAATAAACTTTTCAGGACCTTGCTCAATGCCTTACTTATGGAAGAGGTTTTATGTGTCAAGTTCATGGTTCTTTTAAATTTTTATGTGTGAGGTCTTTAAAATATATATATATATATATGTGTGTGTGTGTGTGTGTGTGTGTATTTTAAATAAATACACAATAAGCATAACTTGCAGCAAATAAACTAGCAAACTCACAACAATAACAAGATGATAAAGGATTTCACCCCCAACTGGGCTACATCTCCTTGAGCCTCCATCAATGGACTAGGCTCTCTGGGATTAGTTTGTCAAAGATTCTTTTACAATATGATTCTCAACTCCAATGGATTTATTGACTGTACCATTGGGTTCCGAATACATAAAAACCCCAAAAATGACTAATAGAACTCTGAAAACGGATCATGGCTCATTCGGGCATGAACTCTTCTACATGTGGCCTTGAGCTTCCCTGAGCTTCCTTGTGGAAAAAACACCTATACAAGTCCTCAAATCGATCTGAAACCTATCCCAATCTGTTCAAAGCATAAAAATTATCCAAAAATGACTATTCAATCACATAAAATAGACTTGGGCTCATTTGAGCATGGCCTCCATCAATGAGAGCTTCAAGCTCCCTAACACTCTCTGAAATTTCAATGGTGTAAAACCTGCAAAAGAAGTCTTCAAATTCCTTTGAAAACTATGCCAATGGATTTGGAACGTCCAAAAACCCCTAGCTGGGCTTTTTCAGCACCTCATTTGGCCAAAACATGAAGAAGTTAGGCCTCCTTCCATTTTCCTCCTTCAAGCTTGTTGTCTCTAGTTCGCCAAAACGCACCTCTGTGTGTCCAACCTAGCCTCTGCGCTCATTTTCATGATAAAACCTAGCATCGGCACATAACCTCAAAATGGGTGCAACTGTAGAATGGTTAAGGAACTAAGGCCCCCAAAGCCGGAGGTGTTGGGTGCATGGGGGCCATATGGCCACGTCCTAGCGCAATATTAGGCCCTCGTTGCAAGATTGGATGAGGGAACGACAAGTGTCGGGCGCATAAGAATTGATCATTGGAAAAAGTTCTGCGTGCTCTCTGTGTTCTATGGTTGCATGTGGTGTCGCATATAACCAAGGGCTGGGGCTAAGCCCCAACCCGGACCCACGCCCAACAAGCAACATATGCTAATTTAAATTAAAACTAAAACATTATATGGTAAGAACCATACAGTAGGTGCGTCGGTTGGCCGGCCTTTGCAAAAGATTTTCCATGGTGGGGGAGGTCATGGGTTCGATCCCCATGGACTCCATAACATTTTAAACAAACATTGAAATACGGTGCCACGTGGCAGCCCACGCCCGGGCCACGTGGCACCAAACCATTTGATAAAATATGCCACGTGTCCACCAATGATTCGCCCAAAATGACAAATCAGCATTGACACATCACCACTTGCCACATCAGCGGTTGTACCTCTACCATGTGTGAGTCGTACACCTGTCAATAAATGATTGCCACGTCATCATGTACGGAATGTACAGTCAACATCTTTTTTTTGCATGTTTGGAAAATCGAAGAGATCACGATATCTCACTCATCCGATGTTCGTTTGATCCCATTCGAAGTGCGTTGGGTTCATGACGATGATGTCTACACACTCGTTTGTTTTGAGGTGATTTTGAACACTTTCATTTTTGTGCTAAATTTTGACCCCTGGTCTAGATTTTGATCACACCTTCCCACTAAAAGGCTTTTGGACCCAAAAAAGCTTATGATTATTTGTCTGAGCTTCAATACTCTTCTGCTTCCAAGTTCTATCAATTGATTCTACTTGAAAAAGTCTTTTTGACAATCACCTGGATACCTTGACATGCCTTACATTGTAACTGGCTATGTCCCTCAACCACTGTTCTCTGGTTGCTGCCGACCCACTGTTCTCTTGGTACTTGGAAGACTGCCAGCCTTCCCACTGAGAATCAAGTCCCTCTTGTGAACTCTTTGGCGTCAAAACAATCTGCTCTACAATGGCTGCAAAAACTTTCCTGCGACATCTTGTCACAAACCAAGAAAACCATCAATCTTCAAAACAAATTTATACAAGACTGAAAATGATGCCAACAAAGTCTTTTTTCTCTTCAAGCAAATGGTCGCATCTTGTACTTCATAAAAGCACATGGCGTTTTCCTGCATCTTGGTGTACTCAAAATCGACTTACAAGCCAACAAACACCATCGACTAAACATAAGTCAAAAAACACGATTGACACAACATAGTCGTCAAGACAATATCGACACAAGTCGAGATTCATTTGAAACATATCGACCTTCTCAAAATGACAAGTCGACATTCATGATACACAATCATGTTACAATCATGAGTCATCCAGGATGAACTATCACCAAGTTCATTGTTTACACACATAAAAAAACACATGCATGTGCATGACTCTTCAACTCTCCTTCAAGTACAAACACAAGTACATAAACTCGAAACATGTGGGTACATAAGAGCTGAATATGAAAAAGATATATGGTTGTAACAAGTGAGCATCATACCCCTCTTTTACATCCTCCTGGCGAAGTTGTGCAACAAACAAGAATGCCTTCAAACGAATTGCATTCACATGCAACTTGCATCATACAAGTTGTACTTGTCATACTCTCAACATAAATGCATACATAAGGCTGAAATGTGCATCTACAACAGAAAAATGCAAGCCTTACTTGCTCAATAAATCTAACCATTTCCTACCAAGCCAACTCAATGGTGAATTTTTTTGCTGAAAATCGTCTTCTTGTGAATCATATTGACTCACATCGATGATGGAATCTCCTCTTCCATCTTTTCTAGACTCTTTATCCATCTTCCTCTTGTGATGTGGATGAGTGGTTGGATGCAATGTCCAACATTGGTCAATGAGATGACCCCGCTTCTGGCAATGAGTGCAAATCTTTTGCATCCTCTTTTCAAGTTGTCTTTGCTTGGAAATTTTCCTGAAAGTGGTCAATCTTTTCCAACATTTTGAAACATGATGGTTGTCTAAACCGCAATATGTACATGGAATTTTTCTTCCACTTTTACATGCAAATTTATCATGCTTAACTTAATCAAAAGCAACTAAATGATAGGCAGAAAGATACCTTGAACATTCACCTTTATCGCCTCTTTGAGGAGGTGAATTTGAAGAGTTACAAGCTCTCCTTTGAAGACCAACAACAATGTTCTTGTCCGCATGGCTGTCACAACTCTCTTGTTTCACACATTTCCATTCATCTTGAACACACTCTTTGCATGCTTGAAGGATTGAACTTGAAACAAAATTTGTTCTTGGAACTTTTTCCCTTGTCTCCTCAATTTTGGAATTTGCTCCATCTCTTTGTTCATATCCAAGACCACAATACTTGGGCCTCTCTTCAACAACAATAGGCTCAACAATGCCTTGTGCATGCTTTCCTAACCCTCTACCTTCATAGCCCATTTCTAACAATAACTTGGACCTTATTCCTCTTGTGTGATTTTCAAAAACACCAAAGCATTCATCATGAGAGGAATTTGAAGATAAACTAACATTACATACCTCATGTTCATGCATGTACTTGGTAAGGGTTTCCTTTGTCTCATGGAGTTGAGTCTCCATCTCATGCAACTTTTCAAGAATATGGTGCTTCTCCTCCTTCATGGCCATCAACTGCTCTTGAAGGACAATGCTCTCCTTTCTATCTTCCCACATCTCTCATGGTTAGAAACTCCTTCAACATCTCTTTGTCAAAGAAATTAGATAATGAAGATGTATGAGAACTATCAATGTTTGAAGCTTCCTCCATCCTTGCAAGATATCAATCTTCAACACAAAACTTGCACAATAATACCAATAGCTAAATCTCTAGCTATCAATGGCAATCACATGAGAAAAAAAAACTAAGCTCTGATACCACCTGATCTGAAAATAGGGGGCTAACTTGTTTTTCTATGAAAGCACCCTCTACTCCATTAAAATAAACTTTTCAGGACCTTGCTCAATGTCTTAGTTATGTAAGAGGTTTTATGTGTCAAGTTCATGCTTCTTTTAAATGTTTATGTGTGAGGTCTTTAAAAAAAACAAAATATGTATTTTAAATAAATACACAATAAACATAACTTGCAGCAAATAAACCAACAAACTCACAACAATAACAAGATGATAAAGGAGTTCACCCCCAACTGGGCTACATCTCCTTGAGCCTCCATCAATGGACTAAGCTCTCTGGGATTAGTTTGTCAAAGATTCTTTTACAAGATTCTTCTCAACTCCAATGGAGGACTGTACCATTGGGTTCAGAATACATAAAACCCCCAAAAATGACTAATAGAACTCTGAAAACGGATCATGGCTCATCCGAGCATGACCTCTTCTACATGTGGCCTTGAGATTCCCTGAGCTTCATTGTGGAAACAACACATGTAAAAGTCCTCAAATGGATCTGAAACCTATCCCAATGTGTTCATAGAATAAAAATTAGCCAAAAATGACTATTCAGTCACAGAAAACAGACTTGGGCTCATCTGAGCATGGCCTCCATCAATGAGGGATTCAAGCTCCCTGGAGCTCTCTGAAATTTCAATGGTGTAAAAAATGCAAAAGAAGTCTTCAAATTCCTTTGAAAACTATTCCAATGGATTCATAACGTCCAAAAACCCCTAGCTAGGCTTTTTTGGCACCTCATTTGGCCAAAAAATGAAGAAGTTAGGCCTCCTTCCATTTTCCTCTGTCAAGCTTGTTGTCTCTGGTTCACCAAAACACACCTCTGTGTGTCCAACCTAGCCTCTGCGCTCATTTTCATGCTAAAACCTAGCACCGACACATAACCTCAAAATGGGTGCAATTGTAGAACGATTAAGGAACTAAGGCCCCCAAAGCCGGAGGTGTTGGGCGCATGGGGGCCATATGGCAACGTCCCAGCGCAATATTAGGCCCTCATTGCAAGATTGGATGAGGGAACGACAAGTGTCAGGTGCATAAGAATTGACCGTTGGCAAAAGGTCCACACGCTCTCCGTGTGTTGTGGTCACATGTGGTGTCGCATATAACCAAGGGCTAGGGCTAAGCCCCAACCCAGACCCGCGCCCAACAAGCAACATATGCTAATTTAAATTAAAACGAAAACATTATATGGTAAGAACCATGGATTTCATAACATTTTAAACAACCATTGAAATACGGTGCCACGTGGAAGCCCACGCCTGGGCCACGTGGCACCAAACCATTTGACAAAATATGCCACGTGTCCACCAATGATTCGCCCAAAATGCCAACTCAGCATTGACATGTCACCACTTGCCACATCAACGATCGTACCTCTACCACGTGTGAGTCATACACCTACCAATAAATTATTTCCACGTCATTATGTACGGACTGTATAGTCAACATCTTTTTTTTGCCTATTTGGCAAATTGAACAGATCGTGATATCTAACTCATACGATGTTCGTTTGACCCTGTTTGAAGTGCGTTGGGTTAATGACAACGAGGGCTACACACTCGTTCGTTTTGAGGTGATACCGAACACTTTCATTTTTGGGCTAAATTTTGACCCCTAGTCCATATTCTGATCAAAAGCCATGATTGACTTATGTGGCAGTCATAACATTTCCTTGACACATTCCACCCCCTATTACCCTCAGGGGAATGGCTAGGCAGAGTCATCAAACAAAACTCTCATAAGGATTATCAAGAAGTTGTTGATTGAAAATAAGATATCTTGGGAATCTAAGCTAAAGTATGCTTTGTGGACCGACAAAATTAGCACCAAGAAGTCTTTGGGAACCTCGCCATTTCATCTTGTCTATGTTGTAGATGTTGTTTTTCCCACCCAGCTTGGTATACTAGTCCTAAAATTCTTACAGGAAGAGATTAAGGAGCCAAATGACATCCAAAAGAGAATCTTCTAGATTATAGAGGTTCAACAAAAGAGACAAGCACTAGATTAGAGGCCCGAAGCATACTAGAGCAAGATCAAATCATCCTTTGACAAGAAAACCAAGAACGAGATCTTCCAAGAAGGTGACCTAGTCTTGAGGTGGGATGCCATAAGGGATGACAAGTCCAAGCATGGTAAGTTCGATAACCTTTGGTTTGGCCCTTTTAAGGTGGTTGAGGTTTTGGACAATAACACATTTATCTTGCACAACCTAGACGATATAGATATCTTCGGAGGCCTAGTAAATGGGCGCTTCCTAAAAAACTATTTTGTTTAAGGATGAGGGAAGGTCCCTCTTATACCATAAATGCTTTCCTTTTGTTTTTGCATTTGATTAGTTAGTTGTGTGCGAATAAAGACTCCATAGCCCAACAAAGGAATTTGGGTTTAGATGCAGTTTCAAGTTTCAATTAAGACTCCATAGACCATCAAAGGAACTGGGGTTAGCTTCAGCGTTAATTTTCATAGATGCATGGTTGATAGACAAAACAGAGGTAAGAAAAGGGAGGTGGGATAAAGTTATTAAATTCAAAGGCACTGATTTGTTGTTCTTAGCACCTCACAAGGAACTGCTATCCTCGGTTGGAGCTAATGTTGTAACCTAGGTCTACACCCTTGCCTCTCCTCTCTCATTTCCCTATGCCTTTATCAAAATTTTCCTCTTCTAGTTTGTCAAGTCAGTTTCCCATTTGTTCAATGACTTGGTTTTCCTTATTGTATTGCTTGACTAATTCTTTGTGAAGAATTATTTATGTTTTCCTTGAAAGACAATTGCATGTCTTGTTTGAGTTTGAACTACTTATCATCTTGTTTTTCATTAATTGAGCTTACAGCAAGTCGACCAAGTCCTTTGTTTACACAGGAAACATCCAAAGAAAAACACAACATTCAAAAGCAGTAAATTTCAGGCTCAGATTGTAGGAACAAACATGTTCAATTGCAACGGTGGAGATCCAACATGCCACAAAGATCGACGGTTTTTGTGCATTCGAAGTGTTGAAATCACGTGGGTTTTAACATCAAGATCGAACCCACGAAGTATCAGAACACTGAAATGCCAAAGTCCCGAAACCTGAACTATCGGAGGCACATGGAATTCATCTTCCAGAGGCAGGTGGCATTCTCCCATCGAGGACATTTGGAACTTGTCCAAAAAGGACACGTGGATTTCATTTCAGGACACCACATCACTCTAGGACCGTACTACTTCGAGAGTTATACAAACTATGCATGTAGAAACTCCCAAAGCCTGAAGTGTTGGAGACACTTAGCACTCATTAGTTCAGAAGTGTGGTGCTCATCCGTCAAAGACATGTGGTATTATTTTCAAGCACCTTGGGAATGTCATTTGCTTGATTTCATATGACACTTGTCACTCTCCTTCTGATACACGTCACTTCGGGTCCATATTATTTCAGATGATTTTCATGCTTCACACTCCAAAACTCCCAAACGTCGAGGTGCCAGAGACACTTGGCACTCATCATTTCAGACATGTGGCACTCATCCATGAAGACAAGTGGATTCCATCTGACACTGACATGTGGCACTCATAAATCATGACACGTGGCGCTCATCTCAGGCCCTTTGATTGTGTCATCCATACTTTTTCCAAGTGACACATGTCACCCTTTTTTCCATGACATGTCAGTGATCGGAGATCAGGCAACCACATCAGATTCGGGAGATCATCCTCTGGGAGGTATTCCTAATCAACATTCAAAGCTCCCGAACGGAAAATTCGGTGCCATCTCTAAACATTGTTAAAAGGATCCTGGAGTTCTAATATGGTAGACGAATATAACTTTAGCAGGGGCACTAATGTAGCAGGGTAACCCAGATACCAGATCGCAAACAAGATCGACGACTCACATTCATTGCGGGGATGGAAAATGCCCGAACGTTAACATCCTACAACGGTCTCCCAATCGAAACCATGGTATTTCTAGAGAGGTACGTGGCATCTGGTGGTTGATTGCAGGATTCTAAGTGGTGTGGATCCAAACCGCCCTCGACAACTTCCATAATCATGTTCTTATATGATGCCATGTCACCACGTCACTACGGGATATTTTCACACTACACATCCAGTCATCTCCAGTGGCCTCCAACAGTGTGTGTGCATGCCATGATCAATGCAAAACTCGACTCTTTCACTCTAAATCAGTTTCTTCCAAAGTCTCAGTTCATTCTAACACATGCGTCAACCCAGTTCCATTACTAGTAGATGTTTTCAATTATTCAGATCAAGACTCTTTTTAGTTTAGAGCATAATAAGTGGTCTTTTGTGTGATAAGAACCACTCTTTTTTATTAAGTCAAGTGTGAAGTATACATTGATGTACTCCAACAGTGTTTTAGTCAAGTTAATAAGTTGTTCTACAATTGTTAATGTAGAGTTAAGTCTCAGTCCCAGATGGACGAGAGCCTCTGCAACTCTGATAAATATGTAGTTTATGTATGTTTAAAGGGTTTAGTTCTGGGGGGAAAGGATAGAAACACAAAAAATGGTTGGACCCGTTCGATGCATGGATTAAATCTCTCTACTTGGTGAACATACTCTTGATGACAGTGTTTCGTTCAAATCTTCATGTGTTTTTATCTTATCTTGAATACAATTTTTTATTTGTGCAAAGTACATTTCATTTCTTTCGTATATTGTGTAACTTGTCTTTATTGATATGTAACCTGTGAAAACAGCTAATGCTTGGTGAAGACTTGTTTTTATCGCAACTCGGGGGAGTAATTTTGTTTTTGATACATGTTTAATGTCTTGAAATGATATTTTAAGTATTAAACTTCTTGCAGCAGATTATTCATTAAGTGGTTTGTTGTTTCCCTTTGTTTTTATTATTTCACTTGTCTATCATTTGTGTGCCACCAGACAAGGAGGACCCTCATCCGTATCATTTTTCCAACCCCAACCATACTCTTGTCTTGGTAGAACCAACCCTCTAACTGACCAACAAAGTTAAAAAGGAAACCAACCATTCCAAACTTGAGGTGGCCTAGCTCTGCGCTTTATCAGTCAGGTGCAGACTTTAGGATCAACATAATCTATGTGGAATATCCTTGTCTTCTCCATCCATATAGAATTAAAATACAATACATGGTTTGGATAATTACATATTTCTTAAAACCCAATACATGGTTTGGATCAGATACATATTTCTTAAATAATGATACATAAACACATTTTTAATGTCTATATGTAATGGTAAAGCCAATTTATAAGTTGTTATATTGATTTATGCTAAAATATCAAAAGGTTCATAGTATCTTGTGTCAATTTCTTCCATTTACGGAAATGTAATGAACTTCTTTTTGGATTTACTACACTTTCTTTACCACGCTTTCAATCTTTCTAAGGTTTCACTTCCTTGAATCGTCCTCACTCCTAAATTGATATATGAGTGTCGTTTCCATGTTCCAATGGAATATTCTTTAGTGAATGGTGGTGACCATTATTCTAGGAAATATCCACCCGTGTAAGATATTCTTCCTAACTTCCAATTCCATTCCTTCAATACATATAGAGCATATATCTTAAAAACTTTGGTTTATTTTCTATATGTCCATCAAAGCCAAGACGATAAGCTATATTAAAACTCAACCTCGTGTGCAACTCAAAATTATTATTCCAAAATTTCAAAGTGAAATTGGGATATCAATACGGTACTATGAAATTTAGTACACCATGCAATCTTACTACTTCGCAAATAAAATTATGAGTTATATCACATGATTGATGTATAGTATTAAATGAGAAAAATTCTGCTACCTTGGTCAATTGATTAAAAAATACAAAATTGGAGTCATTATCCTTACAATTTCTTATAAATATTGTAATAAAATCCATTATGTTATCCTCCCAATTACATTCGAGTATGCTCAAGGGATCCAAGGTGAGTGAAAGGTAATGATGGTCTCTTGTGATGAATTGGGGGCAATGCAAACATTTAAAAATAACAATTTATTAACTTTGAGGGATGATTCGAGGTACTTTCACAATAAATTTCAATATGGTGTAAAAATATAAAATGCAGAAAATTGAATTATCTTTCTGAATGTATAATTTTTATTTATACAATTTGTGTACAACTATGTGAAATTTGAGTTTTTCGAATAGTGGTATGTTATTTTTCATGCAAAATACAATCCATATGTTCCTATTAGTGCAGGTGTTGAGTATCTAAATGATGAGAATTCCTTAAAATAATATGTACAATTGTAGAGAACACATTTCTCTTGTCAATAACTATTTTTTCAATATTTATAATGTTAATTTTATATATTTTTTTAAAATTATGAAGGTCTGATCGATGGGATTTCTGTGGTGAGTGTTTTCAAATGTGTTGACGTTCCAGATCCATCTTCAGGACAAGAATCTTGGGTTTTAATTGGTGAGGAGAGTTGGTTATAAATACTTGAGGTGAGGAGAGATTTATGTGTCGGCTAGAGTCTTTGTTGAATTTTTTTTAGATTAGGTTTATATAGGGTTTCAATTTATTAAACAAAATTTTAAATTTTAAAAATAGGTAAGGTGATAAAACATTATAGAAGGAAAAAAAGACATGTGTTTCAAGATTATAATATATGTCAAGAAAAAAATAAATTAAAAATAGTAAACAATATTTATTTTAATTATATTTTTGGAGTCTACATAGTTGACTTTATATGTTTTTGTAGTTTCATTAACAATGGATTTGTGTAGCCTATACGAAAATAATGTAAAAATAGATATATTGAGAGACATTTAGAAAAATGGAGGTTTTTATGTATTTTCAACCCAAACCACCAGGTTTGTCATTCTAAACCTAAATCTAAAGCAACACATTATAAAGTGCACATGTGATCTTAATAATACATGTACATTCCTAATAACATGTGTGTGATCCTAATAATGCACACACATTCCTAATAATGTTTGTGCTCTTTTGTGACCAAATTATTTTTCCCAATTTATATCCTTTACCTCCAAATGGGGATATCAATGACATTAGGAGTATTTGATCATTAAGTATGGATAATAGGGTCCTTGACATGGTAAGGGAATGAAACTTGGATCTTATGCCATAGAGGTTTCTTCACATATCAAGGTCCCAAACCAACAGCTTGAACCAACACTCTTCACATCCCAATGACATCCTTAGACTATGAAAGGGGATATTAATGACATTAGGAAAATTTCAACACTAGGTATTATTTTTAAGGCCTTGGACATGGTTTTCTAAGGAATCCAAAGAATTAGTTTGTAAAGGAAGATTCTAAACATATAGGTAAAGAAAAATGACTTAAACTACCACATATGACATCGTGAGTGCATCCTTGTTTTCCAAGTAGGGATACACACATCGTTAGACTATTTTGAGCACTATTTATGAGTCTCAAGGCCCTTGACATGGTCATGGGAGGAAATGTGGTGATTGAACTCTAAAATAATATTTTTGGAATACATGGCTATGAAAAACACCTCGAACCACCACACAATACCTCTCAAGGTTATCCTTTCCTTTGACTAGGGATATAAGTGTCGTTAGGGGATATTTGATACTAGGTACATTATTCTTTAGGCCAGAGACATATTTGAAGGAGGAAACCTAGGCCTTAATATGTATATGTAGATCTAAATAAATTATGCAACAACTATAATACCATTTATTTAAGTTATCATTTAAAAAAAAGTTAACACATTTTTTGTTCTCTCACTTTTTTTTTCCAAACAAAGAAAATTACTCTTTATATTAGTAAAATATAAAATATACATCACTAGTTCACTTCTTTAATATCGGATTTGTTCTTTGGAATAAGCCCAAAACAATCTTACACTCAGATAGAGCTATTACATCAGAAAGGATATTCGGGGTCTATAAGCCCAATCCAAAAAAGTTAAAACTGGGTAGCTCGTGACCAAAATACAACAAATTACAAAAGACTGGATCCCTTAACTTTCGAGAGCGGATGGAAATTAGAAAACATGAATGGATCTTGATAATCTAGGTTCATTGTCCACCCATTATGTGTAAACTATCGATCTAGAATGAATTTGATCCTTTAGCACACTTTTGGACAACTCGCCTGCTCCCTTATTGAAGTCTCGATATGTGTGCTGGAAAGTTAGACTAGTGAAATATTTGCAGAGCTCCTGAATGCGATCCTTCCACCCTTCCAACGCAATGTTATGGAGGCTTCCCCTGTCATTACACCAATCGATAACAAGCTTCGAGTCCCCAATAATATGAAACATTGATATGTTGAAAATTATGGATAAATAAAGAGTGGACCAAACTCCCATTAGCTCCGCCCGGTTGTTGGTACCTGCACCAGTATTGAATGTCCACTTAATAACATTTCTTTGGTTAAAACCAATGATACCACCAACACCACTATTCTTCCCATCCCCCGTTGTCGTACCATCAAACCAACCCACATTCTCTTGAAGCCTGAGAGGCGCCCTGATATGGAGAGAGGGAGAATGTAAGGGTGGATCCTTACTAGCATTGTGAACCAACAATACCTTCGAAGCAACCAGTTTAGGAATGGTCGTTCCACCATCGAAAAGAAGATTGTTTCTAGTTAACCAAATACACAAGCATACTACTGGAAAAAGAGAAATATAGGAGTGGTGCTTGGCAACAATGAAACAAATACCTTCTTCAATAGACTGACCCTCCAAGGTCAAATTCAATTTTTTGTTCTCACACACATATATATAATTAAATCTTATTTCAAAGTTGTATTTGATAGTTTAAAGATTAAATATAAAATTTTATTTATATTATAAAGATTATATTTTATTCTAATTTAGTTATTATAAAATTAAAAGTATAAAAACATATAATATGATACTTAATTTAAAAAATGGAAATTTATATGGAGAAAGGTGTTATAATAATTAAATCTTATTTCAAAGTTGTATTTGATAGTTTAAAGATTAAATATAAAATTTTATTTATATTATAAAGATTATATTTTATTCTAATTTAGTTATTATAAAATTAAAAGTATAAAAACATATAATCTGATACTTAATTTAAAAAATGGAAATTTATATGGAGAAAGGTGTTATAAGAAAAGAAGTTTTATAAAATATTTCAATTTATGTTTTTTTTTTTTTAAATATAGGAAAGAAATCAAATATCGTGATCATTAGTAGCCACACCAAGATTTTATAGTGTATGCAATATATATTGTTTTGGGTGCATCACATAAAAGAGATGCAACTCCACATGCAAACTCCTTCCATACACCTTTTCCCAATACATTTCTTGGTAGAGTCCCTACATAGACTTTTATCATTATCCACCATACAACTTAGTCCAATATAACGATGTACCACACAAAATTTTCCACTAACTTATAAATAGCAATATGGAAAAAGAAAGAACTCTTCTTACACTTCTTCAAATCTTCTTGCTCAATCCATGAAGTGCATTACTTTTTTCTTTTTTTTGCGTTCATTACGTACGTTTCTACTTTTCTCATTCTATACTTTTATGTAATACTTTAGTTTCGTGGAGAATAATTTCCACATATTCTTTAACATATTTTGTCTTAGAATGAAAAAAAAAGGATTTACTAATGAGTTGTGAATAAAAATAATAACTCTACTTATCTCTAGTGAATATCAAAGAGAATTATAATTGTTTTAATAAGTTGCAATTAGAAACAAAGAGAATTATTATAAAAACCCAACCTAACATGAACAAGATGGGTGGGTTGTAGTAAATTCCCCTACCATCTAACTCAACATAACAACATTAAGAAGACTAATATTTCCTTACAACTATTTTTCAAAGACGAAACGTTAAACATTCCTTACAACTATTTTTCAAAGATGAAACATTAAGCAATAGAGAATAACAAAAATACATATATAACTTCTCTATATCTAGAACACCTTGGGGATGTCCATGCAACTGGTAAAAAAATGTCTTTAAGTTCAACGATGATTATGAGGGAATTTCACCCTAAGGATGACTTTCATCCCAACCACTAGAGTCAACAAAACAATAGGTGATGCCCCCCATAGAAGGCCACAAGTCAAGAAAACTTGAAGAAATAATCAAATTAGTAACTATACAATGTTCAATTAACTACAAGTTGGTGTGGTGAAGAGGCTTATGACACACAAAACAAATACCTATAGGGCTCTATTGTGCATGAACTCTAGTCACTCTAGATCTAGTATCATAACACCTCTAGCAGTGGAGTTCTTTTAAAACAAACCAAGATAGTGGGTTTAATACCTCTTGTAGGATTTGGTACACCCAAACCCCATTGTACCCATTTATACGGAGATGTGAATAGATTTCAACCTACTCCAATCACTTCTTAATAGTTGAATATATTCACATATCCTAAGATCTCACAAAGAAAAAATGTAGCACCAAAAAACAAAACTTAAAACAAAGGTTATTTCCTCTCATACTAACATCAATAAAAAAAAATTAACCAGCCTCCCAACTAACTCTCCATCAACCTCTCACAAGAAAGGTAGTGTTTGGTTGTGATGCTTATGTACATGTTCCAAAAGAAAATAGAAGTAAGCAGGATAAAAAGGATGAAAAGTGTATCTTTATTAGTTATAAAGATGGCATGAAAGGTTATAAGCTTTGGAACCCAGAAACCAAGAAAAATGTTTACAGTCGAGATGTTGTTTTTAGAGAGGTAAAATATGTGTCCAAACAAGAATTCCTACCAATGCAAGACGAACCTGAGAAAATAGAGCTTGAGTTGGATGATGCAAAATCTGAATCATCTGAAGAAGAGGAAGCAAAAGAAGAAGAAGAACCTCATACCCCAGTATTGAGGAGATCAGTGAGAGATAAACAGAAACCAGAAAGGTATAGTCCACCTGATTTTCATTCCAATTTTGCTTTATCTATTACTAACGATGATCTTAGAACTTTCAGGGAAGTAGTGAATTCAGAGGATAGTAAACTCTGGAAGAAGGCCATGGTTGAAGAAATGGATGCCTTGGATAAGAATGAGGCATGGGAT